>CP135577.1:3534446-3816093 GCA_032401905.1 Swietenia macrophylla
AGTATTGTCAGCAATCAAGTATCTCCACCAACCGCTTCCAACTAAGGCTTGCCTTTCCAAATCAGAAGCGGAAACAAAAATAAGAAGGGCTGCCCATACGAATATGATAATCGCTCTGCAAGTACTTGTGGAGAATATTGCAGTCACCATGATTTTAATGATTCTTTGGTTGATTTTGCAAATAAATTTGCTGAGGCCGTGACTTAAATAAACTAGTATTTTAATAATTTGATAATACAAAAATATTATTATTTTTATTCTAAAATGTCGCAGTCTTTATTTTTTAAAATCAAGAAGAAAATTAAGCTATTTTTTGAATAAAGTCCATCTAATGTAAATAGGAATTTTTAATTAATTTTTTTTCTTTTTCAAAGGAGAGGAGGTAAGAAATTATGTTTAGTAAAATAAATAAATAAATAAAGATAAAGCTCCACCAAAAATTTATAAGAATTAGAACGAAGAAAAAGTCCAATAATATATATTACAAGAATTGTATCTTTTTTTTTCCAACTTATCAAACGCACGACATAACGTGTTAAATTAAACATAATATTAGTCTAAAAAGGAGAGTCTCCTCCTGTCAATTAATGGCTAAATGTAAACGTGTCACCATGTTTATCGGAGTAATAATATGTCGCTAATTGAGGAAGGAGAGTTCAACGAAGTTGCTGAAAAAGAAGAATGTAGAACCAATAATCATCATGTCTTTTACTGCTTGCATTTTTGGCCACACGTTTTGCTTTAATTTGAGTAATACAACCCTAATTGAATTCGTCTTCTTGATCACACACTTACATTCGTTGACTCATCTTTTGTTCATTAGTTATGTGTAATTTTCTCACTGGGTTTCCAAGAAGGTTCTCGATCAGTGGACTAATTAGACTTTCATTAATTGTACCACAAACTGTGTTCGTTGATTGATGAGGGAACATGTTTTTCACGAAGAGCAGCAGTAGATAATCATCCAGCATAAAACTTGGGCGTCAAGTCTTGCCGTGTAAATCCCGATACGCATAATCACGTTTTCAATAACAGTGAGTCAAGGTCTTCTTCTCTAGCTTCTTCTCTGCAAGTCATATAATATAATTAGATAAGCATAAATCAATGCTACTAACCCACACATAACATTACTGAAGGCCCTTTTTTACATAATAAAAAATGTAAATTAGGCAATCTTTTTCAAATGTTTCTTCTTCTTCTTCAGTTATGACTTGATTCACCACCGATGTAACCGTGCAAGACAAATCACCAACTAAATAATTTTGCCCCGGCAGAGAGTTAAATAAAGTTGCGAATATGATTTACGAATAATGATATCTTGACAAAATATCAACTAAACAGTCAATAACGTTGGCATAATTAATGTTAATGTTTAATCAACTGGTTACTTTAAACTAGTAAGAAAATGTCAGTTTGAATATCTTTCGTTGATTGAAGTGAGTGCTTCTCCCTTGCAAGTGTATATAGTTGTTTTGAAATTTTGCCGACGATTTCTTCACTTTCTTTCCAATCTCCATATCACCTTCCCAAATGAAAGGTTTTCTGTGATGGGTCCTAGCTATGAAATCTTCGTCCATAGAATATTAATGGCCACGCCATTCACGTGATATTTCTTCTTCACTTCCAGGTTTTTCCATACATTTTACTGAGGTAGAAAATTGGAGTCAACGGTCTGAGGGTAATTTTTCCAAATACCATTTTATTCCAGGAAAAGGACATGTAAAATCACTTGTATGAATATCATCGCATCTTCCCAGACTTTGCACTAATTTCCATCTAAAATTAGGAGAGGGTAAAAAAACTAGTTGTGTTTTGTGGTAATGGCTTAAATATTCAATTCTAAACTTGGAAAAAAAAAAAAAAGCATCTGCTGCTTTTCATTGCTGTTTTGTAATAATGAATTTTGTTTATTGTGGGAAATAGGATTGGCATTTAAAATGCGTCAATGATGATATGTTTCTCCTGGTTTCTTCGTAATTCATAAATGAACAGTCCCAGCAATGTCTTCTCAGACATAAACGTTTTACACGGTTTTCAGACCTCTGGCAATCGGTCAATCGTTAACAACAGTAATCAAAACATATTCCTCTTAATTAATTAATTAATTAAGATTACTGAGTTGCGTTGCATTGTAGGTCGAGACTTGGATCTGAATTGCAAGCAGGTGCAAATGCGGCTGTTGAAACAATTAGAATGATATCCTGATTCCTGAACAACTCTTTGATCAATTTGAGGTGATAGATACTGGTCTACAACATCGATCAACATTACTTTGGATTGGTGACAATCAGGAGAGGAGTTCTCCTGGATGTCTTCCCATTAATATTTATAGAGACACCACCCCAAAGCTATACACATCACTATGCCTCTATCGGGAGCTATTTGTTTAAAACTTAAAGGAGACAGCTGAGCTAGAACACAAATCGTAAACGAAATAATACCCACTTCGGTTGTATAGAATCCTTACAGAACTATCACATGCGTAATATAGAAAGCGAGTGTATTAATGGACTCGACTTCTTGTTATAAATCCCGGTGAGACTAGGGATGACAATCAGGTAGGGCGGAAGGGGATTCCTTTCCTATTTCCCTACTCTACACCGTTATTTATTTTAGCTTCCATTTCCTAATAATCAGCAAAGTTTTGACTATAATAATCAAAATATTGATGGTATGAAATCCATTGTTAACAATTTCATACCTAAACAATATATATTCATGATTAACTATAAAATTCATTAAAAATATAGATTTCTTGGCTTCTAAGTTCTGAGATTGAAATTTGGTGAGAAGGGTTTGGCATTAGCTTCTTGGGGGTTAGAAATTCTTGAGACCAAGTCTATGCCATAGAAGAGAATAAATTATTACTATTACAAGAGTTTATCATTTTCATGTGCATACTCAATATTTCAACTGGTAGATTCCTTCATGTTTAACCCGAGAATCATTCCCAGAATAGAACCTATGAGTGGATCCACCTAACACAATCCAACCCTCTCCACTGATCTTCATTAGCCCTTGTTTGAAACCATTACGAAATTATCACCGCTCCTTGGCTCCAATTCAAACAGTCTCTTTCTCAACTCATCCCCCTCTCCATCAATGCCGTTGGCCTCATGAATGACGCATGCACACCTGGCCAGGCTCAATAGGCATGTTCATTACGAAGTTATAAGCCTCTTTAATTTTGCTGATACTTCAATTTTTTTTCAATCTCCATGCTCTCCTTTGTAAATGAAAGGTTTTTGTGATGGGTCCTAGCTATGAAAACTTCGTCCATTGAATATTAATGGCCACACATGCACATGATATTTCTTGTCCTCATTCAGGTTTCTTAATACATTTTATTGAGATAGAAAATTGGAGTTAACAGTCTGAGGCCCTTTTTTCCATATATCATTTAATTCCCAGGAAAAGGATTGTAAAATCATTTGTATGTATATCATCGCATCTTCCCAGACTTTGCACCAATTTCCATCTAAAATTGGGAGATAAAAAAAAACAATTGTATTTTGTTATAATGGATCGAATATTGAATTCTAAATTTGAAAAAGAAAAGCATGTGCTGCTTGTCATTGCTGTTTATACATGAAAACAACATCAATTCATTACACAGATTTTTAAGGAAAATAAAAAAGAACACTACTGAAAATCTACATTAAGAAAATCTTCAAGAATATGAGTGAAGTTAGCATTAATTTTACAGAAGTTCGACAATGCAATTCGATTTAAGTCATAGTTATAATATTATTAATTAGATAAATAATATAAAATTTTCTTTCTATATTGATTCTTTTTTTTTTCTAAAAATAAAAAATTTAAAACATTAAAATTTGATTTGAGGATATAAAAAGTGGGTCAATCTCCATTATAAAGAGTATTTTTTCTTAAAACAAGTGGGTCAATGCTATTTGGGCTAGTATTGTTGGCCCAAAATATGTGAGCTTACCAGATTTTCTGCCTCAACCTATTAAATTTGAAAATCAACAACATACATTATTGGTAGATATGTTTGTACGGCATGACCAATCAAGCATTTTTGCATCGGGAATATTGGATAATATTGATGTGAACAGAATTGTGTGCAAATGGATAAAAATATTACAAGAATTGCAAACTTTTTTTTTTCATGTCATTCTAAAGTACGGACATTAGTCTAAAACCAAGCGTATCCTATTATAGAATGACATTGAATTTCAACTCTTTAAGAAGATAAAAATGAGTAATCTTTAAGAAGTTACATATGGCACGCATGAATAATAACCTTGTTGTCTACCACTATTCTAATGGCTGCCCGCAATGCATGCTCACTCGATGTAATGAAGAATATTAAAGAAATGCAGATAAGTTAAATTTTTTGAAATTTTGTATAGATTTCACAAGCCGTGCTTTTTTTTAATTGACTGTATAGCTCAATGAGTTGAAATATTATTATATATTATGTGTTTAATCCAATTGACAACATTAATATAATTAATTTGTTCTATCGATTTGTCTTAATTGCCATCTTAATTATTTAATTAATTAATTAAATAGTTGTGATTATAGTTACTTTATATTATAAGGTACAAAGGATAAATTTTCTTAACGTTAATTCATTGACATTAACGATGATGTACACTCAAATGCATCATTCATTAATGTGTAATTTATTACAGCAGACTTGAGCTTGTTCCATTCAAAACTACACTCTTTTTAGTTCATTAATTATTTTGGGGCAGATTACCATAACTCATATTAATCATTGGGATTACCGATTTGGATCTTCATTCTGTTTATATATTTGTTCAGATGATTAGACCACTTGGACAAACAACGATCCCAAACATAATTTGCGTATTGCTTCTCTCATATAATTTTGGACAAACATATATTTTCATATGGATGCGATAATGTTAATCGTAAGACTCGTCGCCGTTGGAAAAGCTAGTTTGAATGGAGCCAATTCCATGTATATGTTATTTAATATGTCATCATGTCTGTGTATTCACGTCAACAAGAATTGGATTATCTGTTACTTAGATTAATTATCGTGATTGATGCGTTGGAAACACGAGTCATTCATTCTTGTAAGTTGTAATAAATTTTAGCAACTTATTTAATTCTATTTCATGGAAAATCACCAGGATTCTCTGAGAGTACCGCTCATTGTTTCTGACGATCATGAGAAGCAGCATTCTTCTGTTTTCCAAATCACGTTTGAATGGACTCAATGCCTTGTCAGGTTCTTCTCTCAATATAAATTCTTGTCTGGAATTTTTTTTTTCTCGTTCGTCTGTGACTCTGTCCGCTGTAGGGTTTTCAATGGGTAAAATTGGTTGACAAGGGAAAATTTTGAATCAATTCAAATATTCCGAAATTTTGATACGTATATTCTGTATCTGTTTGAAATCATTAAACAAATTCAAAGAACTGCAGGAAGATAAGGACTTCTTGTTGTATAGTTAAAAAGTACTTTTAAATAATAGAAATCTAGGTGGAGTCTTAATAATATTGAAAGCCTGAAGAAATTAACAGAAGAATTCGAAAAGCTGCATCTCATATTGAATCCTGATACCATGATTTTGTTCTTTTCTAATAACATTTTGGTGTTGCTCTGTCCTAGAATTAAAATTGATACTCAGCTTTGTTAAGAGTTGTCATCACTATTTTGGTGGAACATAAAAACGAGAAAAATACTTTCGGAAATTGCAGTATGACATGTCAACTTCTTTCAATTTGTCATTATTCTCCCGAAAAGAGCGAGAGGGAAAAAAAAAAATTGTTATCGGGAAACTGCTATGTTACATTTGCTGTAACGTTACAGCCATTATTTTTAGCTGACTAATGGCTGCCTTTTACTTCTCTGTCCATTAAATCCAAATTCCCATGATCAAATATTTAACAGAGACTTGACAATTCACCTTGCTTTCATGGATTATTTATATTTATCTATGTATCCCCCATTGCAAAGATTTTCTTCCTTGTCAGATAAGAGTTATTTTTTGTCTCCAAACTTTGTCAAATGAAAATCCAAAAATAGAGATCACATTACAAGTTTAGCACGAGTCTAGGATAATATAAAATATGACCACGATTGTGGTATGAAATAATAATATTAATGAAGAGAGACTTAATAGATTTGATCCTTCAGGATATGCAAACCAAACGCTTAGCATGAAATGCAGCCATAATTTCAATTCGCACATGATGGTTTCTTGTTGGATTCAATTTAATGAATCTTGGGAAACAAAGAGAAAATGAAAATGAAGCCATAAAAGAAAATTTGGAGCCCATTCAGGTAGCCTGTCACCGTAACTGTTGTTTTATAATCAATTATCTTCTAAAATTACTGACGCATTGAACCAATTGTTATGTTTGTTTCACAAAAATGAAAGACAATCTCTCTGCATGCATTTGCATTGCAAAAGTGCAAATAAAATTCTTCTTCTGAACATTAAAACCTTTCAAGAAACTGTCTGAAGGGGTGTGTATATATTAGCAATCTATTTATAACTTGGGATATCCTTCCTAAATTTTATAATGTAAATTTTTTCATCTTTAAAAACATTGAAGGACAAAAACCGTAGCATCACCTTCCCCATTAAAAACACGGCGGCACACGTTTCAAATTTTCAACTAACATTATTTATCAACAGTGAAATAATCATATAAACTACGTTTAGCATGCAAATGGAAAATTGGTGTTGTGTATTCCAGCCCTTGCGTACAAATTCATTCCTGAATAAGAATTCAAGGCGACAGAACAAATCTATACTTAGCGGGACGGAAGCTATAGCTTCATTTTCCCACAAATAAGAAACACTGGAAACATTTTGAAATCCTTTGTAAACTTCCACATTCCTGGGATTAATACATTTCTTGGCTTCTGAGCTCCGAAATGGAAATGTCTTGGAAAGGTTTTTGCATTTCCATCTTGCCTGCGAGAAATTCCTGGGAAATGCATTGCATCGTGGGTCTGGACTTCGCCTTAGAATGCAAGCAAGCAAATGCTATTCTTGAAACGAGAATGATATCCTGGAAAATTGCTTGATCATCTGGAGGCAACAGTCGTGAGTCCAATACGTCAATTAGCCTTATCATTTTATCCGAAGATGATAATGATGAGAGCAGCTCTCCTGGATGCTTTCCCATTAGCACTTCTAGTGCCACCACTCCAAAGCTATAAACATCACATTTCTCAGTCACAACCATGGTGTAAGCAAGTTCTACAAGAACAGAAAAAGTGTTAGTTTTACGCCATACTGATAATGAAAGTGGCATGAGAAGAAGAATCGACTCGATTATCACCTGGAGCAATGTATCCGTAAGTGCCTGCTCGCATGGTTCTATTTGATGAATCCGAATGTAGAAGTCTAGCCGTGCCAAAATCAGCAACAAATGCTTCCAAATTTGAGTTCAATAGAATGTTGTTGCTTGATATGTCGCGGTGGACGATAGAAGGTACGCAGTTATGATGCAAGTATGCCAGAGCATGTGCTACACTTTTCACAATGTTCACCCTCTTACTCCAATTCAACTCGAGAACATCATCATCGTTGCGAAGAACTCAAAACAAGCTTCCCCTCTCCATGTACTCGTATATCAAAAACATGCAGTTCTTATGTAAACAATAACCGTAGAGTTTCACAATGTTGCGATGCCGTATCCGAGACAATACTTGAACTTCAGTTTGAAAACTCTTGACAAAAGCTGACTCCTCCATTTCGGAACTGTGAAGCTTCTTCAGAGCAACAACTTTTCCATCCGGTAGCTTTGCCATGTATACACTTCCATAACCTCCAGTACTAAAATTAACGAAGAGAATTAACGTGGCAGGTACTAAAATTTTAACAAGGAGAATAACGGAATGTGCATGCTTATGCCGTGCGGAGCAAGAAGGAAAACCATTAACATGGCCGCACAAACCCTTGTTCCCAAGAAAACACTCTGGTGGATTGTCCTTTAAATAGGTCGGGATTTCACCTTCCAAATTATTGTATGAAAAGTCTAAGGAAGACATTGGATGAAGAGATTTAGGGATGGTGCCTAAAAGGTCATTGTGCGAAAGATTCAGATGCTCTAAGGATATCAGTTTTCCAATCTCTAGTGGAATTCTTTCGCTTAAATTGTTGTTTTTTAGAGAAATGCTCTCTAAATTAGAGCAGTTACCAATCTCTGTTGGTATTTCACCACTCAGTTTATTGTTAGAGAGGTCTAAATATTGAAGGTTGGACAGTTCGCCGATCGAAAATGGTATTTGGCCAGAAATAAGGTTGGAGGAAAGATTGAGATCTCGAAGTTGGGATAACTTGGTGAGCTCAAGTGGAAGAATTGAGCTATTTAATTGATTAGAACTAAGGTCCAACTACGTCAAGTTGGTTAAATGTCGTATACTTGAAGGAATGGGTCCAATTGGCTTGTTATCGCTCACATCCAACGATATTAAATTCGTTAGATTCCCTATTTCTCTTGGAATGGAGCCATTGAATCGGTTTGAATCAAGATACAAAGTGGTCAGATTGGTTAAATGGGACAGGATTAAAGGAATAGGTACAACTAAATTGTTAGATCCCACGTCCAACGAGCTCAGATTCTTTAAATTCCCAACTTGTTGAGGTAATTGACCACTGACTTCGTTGGAATAGAGGGAGAGCTCATTAAGATTGATTAAATTACCTATGATTGACAGAATTGGACCATAAAAATTGTTGTTATTCAAACGCAAGTCCTCTAGATTTCTCAAATTCCCAATTTCTATTGGAATAGTTCCTATAATTAATAAGATTAAATTAAAAAAATATCATTTAATATGTATTCAACAAGTACTTTTTAACAAAAACTACAGAAAAATTATTAACTCACCTGTAAGAATATTATAACTCAAATACAAGTACTTCAAATTTCTCAAGTTCTCAATTTCTGTAGGAATAGTACTTATAATTAATGTAATTAAATTAAAAAAGAATATTATTAATATATATTCAATGAATACTTTTGAATGAATGACTAATAATAAAAATTTTAACTCACCTATAAGATTGTTGCCAAAGAGATTAAGATACCTGAGTTTTGAAAGAGAGCCAATTTGGGATGGTATGCTGCCCGAGAGATTTTTGTACCAGATACTGAGATGTTGAAGGTTTGGAAAGCAAGAGAAGTTGAGATGGCTGAGCTCTCCTTTAGTATTGTAGCGGTCCAAGTTTATCTTGGTGATGCTTCGTGCCCAACTGCAATGGTCTGAATTATTGTCAGCAGTCAAGTTGCTCCACCAACCACTTCCAACTAAAGCTTTCCTTTCTAATTCAGATGCTGAAACAAAAATAAAAAGGGCAGCCCATACGAATACGATCATCGCTCTGCAAGTAGTGGAGAGTACTGCAATCACCATGAATGTTATTATTATTATTTTTTTGGGTTGATTCCGTTACTTATTGTTCGGATAAGTTTGCACAGGCCGTGTCTTAAACCACATTCACTGTTATTTAATTAAATAATAAATCATTGTTGACTATTCTCATAAATCTGGCATCATTATGTTTCCATTGCTTACTCCACAAACCGTGTTTGTTGATTGAAAAATACACATTTCGGATCCAAGAAGAAGACAAAGTTTTCGCAATTTACACGTTGCAGTGTAAATTGCAATACGCGTAATAATGTTTTCAATAACAGTGAGCCAAGGTCTCTTCTTTGTACGCCATATAATATGATTAGATAATTATAAGTCATTGCTACTGACACCACACATACATTATTGATAAATAATGTAAATTAGACATTCTTTTTCAAATGTTTCTTCTTTACCTGTGACTTAATTCACCACCGATGTAACCTTGCAAGACAAATCACCAACTAAATAATTTTGGCCCGACAGAGACTTAAATAAAGTCGCGGATGTGACTTACGAGTAACGATATCTTGACGAGATGCTCCTTAGGTGAAGGTCTTTAATTGGCCCTTTGTTCAAAGGCGATGACTTGAAAACTGTATTGAACCCAAGATTGGGGCATACTGAAACTGTTGATGAAATCTGCGTTAGAAAAAAGAATCCTATCTCTCCAAACAAGAAAGCAAAATCAGAAGAAATTGTTTAGAAAACCAAACAACCTCAAGGATAATTGATGCTTTTATCACATTCAGTTTGAATATTATTCGTTCATTGAAAGTGAGGGTTTCTCCCTTGCGTGTGTACAGACATTTTGGTGATGACTTCTTCAATTTCTTTCCAATCTCCATAACTCTCCATTTTAAATGAAAGGTTTGTCTGATGGGTCCTAGCCGCGAAAACTTCCAGTTCATAGAATATCAATGGCCACACATTCACATGATATTTCTTCTCTTAATACATTTTATAGTGGTGTTAAATTGGATTCAATATAATGCATTAAAAATATAAAGAAAGAAAAAGTACCCAAAGATCTTAAAGGGTCATTGAAATTCAAGTCTTCAGAAATTTTCGTAGGTCCGTCATTGTCAGAAAAACTTGATTTATGCCAATTGATTTTTTTCAATGTATGCAACAACCCAACAATTTAAAAAAAAAATAAATATTATAAAAGAAAGAAAAAGCATATTTGCAGAAACAAATAATTTTCAAAAATAAAAAGAGTACATTTGAAATGTTATGCATGGTAAAAGAATTGAACCCTGGTGTCTGCTTCCTCTTCCATTTCCAAAGTGATGGTATCACTTGCAGCACAATAGGAAGAATCACTGCGGACAAATCACTGCAATAGATTGTCATCTAAGAAAGTAAAAGGGAAGCTTGGAAATTTCAACTTCTCTTGCTTTCCGAACCAGGAAAGTGTAAATAAAATACTACACTGTAGGAAGAACAGAACATAGTCAAGCTGTGTAAAGCAACTGTCTTGAAAAATTATTGTACTGGTTCTTAGGAGGATAAGTAAATCATTGACTGCTTCTTAGTAGGACAAGTAAATTAAAAAAAAAAAATTGGGGCTCTAAAATGGTGAAGTAATAATCAACTTATTATGGTCGGAAAGACAGGAAACCGGCAGAGAGACCAAAATGCTTAAACTCCTCTTCAGTCCTGTGCTTACTATTGGACCTATACGTTTTCATAACAAAAATATCTGCTGCTATCAAAGCATGCGTCCTACGACTATCATCCAACTCTTCTCCGCGTTGCAATTTGATCTTCTCTCTGTTTCTCACGCACGTACAGAAAAGTTTAATCCATGTCAAACGAGGTCTCCTCCTTGGCAGCGCCTCTGATTGTTGATGAAAAGCTAGGGCCTAAGCTTGACGAAATTGAGGCAAATCTCTTGTACAAATTATTGGTCATTTATAAATGTTGAACTCATGCTTGTTAATGAAAAGCATGCAATATTATACTTCAGTTCTCTGTTGTTAAGCAGGATGCTTAGCATTTTCCAGCCTGACCGGTATTTTCAGCTTAAATAGAGATCATAGACTCTGATTTCATAGGAGTAATTTAATTTTTTCCTTTTTTTTGGCCAAGTTTATATCTCAGTTTTGGATGCTTAACAGAAGCTGACAATTGAGTGACAAGAAGTGGAAAAAACCGGGAAACAATTTAAAAGGGCAAGGGGCAAGTGTGATGTGTCTTTATATTTTATGCAAATGCAAACTACTGGTTATGTGATTTCTAAGTCAAGATTTTTTGCCAAGCATTTTCGAAGGGTTTAGATTATCAAGCTCACTAGATTCTCAATTTCTCGAGGTAGCAAACAATTGAATTTTTTTTTATTTTTTTTAAATTAAAATATAGCCAGTGATGAAGATTCCAATGACTACTTGGTACTTCAATACTCAGCCAAATGAGAAATAAGATCAAGATAAGTGTTAGGATAAATTTTATCCAGAAATTAAGAATCCTACCCTGGATCAGGTTTGTTCATAGCAAGAAGCAGATTCTCCAAATTTCATTAATTTGACAATTGCTGAAGGGATGGTACTTATAATGTGATAAAAGAGAAAAAAGTCAATAAATTGCTGAGGGGATAGAACCAAACAATTCTAAGGGATCGATAGCTAGTTGAATTGGTAACACACCTGCAAGATTACTCATCTGTCAGACAAAGGAATGACTGTGATTATTCAAAGACAGCCAATCTGGATATGGAATGGTTCCAGAGAGAATGCAATCAGCATGATTCAGATTGTTACATTTAATCTTATACTAACTGCAGCAAATTTATAACAATTTAACAGCAAGGTTTTCCTTTATAAGAGCTGAGCGAATATAGTGGCTCTTGCCATCAAATTAATGCCATTAAATTAACATTGAAGCCAGAGATTTTACAAGGAATTGTTGTTGGTCCTCTGTTTTGTTAACCTCTTTCTCCCTCTCAGTTTTATTTTCTTTTGATTGAAAGTTCTTATAGCTTATCGTTTTTGAGAACATTCAACATCTTTATGCAAATGGAAGTGTATTCCAGCTCTTGGAAAGATTCTGCCGGTGAAACATAGGAACTTAAAGAAACCACAGAGATTTTTTTATTTCACAGCAAAGATATCTCAACAAATTCACTCTTGCACAAGAATTCGAGGCGACAGTACAAATCTATGCTTAGCGGTACGGAACCCTTTGTTTCATTTTCCCACAAATCAGAAGCATTGGAAACATTTTGAAATCCTTTGTAAACTTTCACACTCCCGGGGCTAGTACATGTCTTGGCTTCTTAACTCAGAAATGGAAATTTCTTGGAAAGGTTTTCGCATTGCCATCTTGCTCATGAGAAATTCCTGGGAAATACATTGCATTGTGGGCCTAGATTTCGGTTTCGAACGCAAGCAAGCAAATACAATTGTTGAAACAGGAATAATATCCTGAACAACTGCTTTCTCATCTGGAGGCAATATTCGTGAGTCCAAAATGTCAATTAGCCTTATCATTTTATCCGAAGATGAGAGTTCTCCTGGATGCTTTCCCATCAGGACTTCTAGTGCCACCACTCCAAAGCTATAAACGTCACATT
Organism: Swietenia macrophylla; assembly: GCA_032401905.1. Classification (NCBI taxonomy): domain Eukaryota; kingdom Viridiplantae; phylum Streptophyta; class Magnoliopsida; order Sapindales; family Meliaceae; genus Swietenia; species Swietenia macrophylla. The sequence continues at coordinate 3,547,391 of CP135577.1, forward strand.
TCTCAGTCACAATCATGGTGTAGGCAAGTTCTATAGGAATAGAAAAAGTGTTAGCTTTACGTCTTATTGATAATGAAAGTAGCATGAGAAGAAGAATCGACTAGTTATCACCTGGAGCAATACATCCATAAGTGCCTGCTCGCATGGTTCTATTAGATGAATCCGAATGTAGAAGTCTAGCCGTGCCAAAATCAGCAACAAATGCTTCCAAATTTGAGTTCAGTAGAATGTTGTTGCTTGATATGTCGCGGTGGACGATTGAAGGTGTGCAGTTATGATGCAAGTCTGCCAAGGAATATGCTACACTTTTCACAATGTTCACCCTCTTACTCCAATTCAACTCCACAACGTCATCGTCGTTGCGAAGAACACAAAACAAGCTTCCCCTCTCTATGTGCGCATAGATCAAAAGCATGCACTTCTTATGCAAACAATAACCGTGGATTTTCACAATGTTAAGATGCCGTAATTGAGACAGTACATGAACCTCAGTTTGAAAACTCTTCACAAAAGCGAACTCCTCAGTTTGGGAGCCGTGAAGCTTCTTCAAAGCAACAACTTCTCCATCCGGTAGCTTTGCCATGTATACACTTCCATAACCTCCAGTACCGATGCAATATTTGATGTCAAAATCCTCGGTTGCTTCAATTAAATCGTCATATGCAATTCTACCATCATAATTCCATATTGAAAACACATATATATTTTCTGCCACTCTTGTCTTGGGTTCGGGACTTTTTTTCTTATGTTTAAGGAGTACCAAGAATACAGGTACTACAACGGAGAGAATTAAGGTGACAGGTACTAAAATTTTAGCAAGGAGAATAACGGAATGTGCATGCTTATGCGGTGCAGTAAGAAGGAAAACCATTATCATGGCCGCACAAACCTTTGTTTCCAAGAAAACTCACTGGTAGATTGTCCTTCAAATAGGTCGGGATTTCACTTTCCAAATTATTGTATGAAACGTCTAAGGAAGAAATTGGACAAAGAGATTTAGGGATGGCGCATAAAAGGTTATTATGCGAAAGATTCAAATACGCTAAGGATATCAGTTCCTTAATTTCTAGAGGAATTCTTCCGCTTAAATTGTTGTTGCTTAATGATACGTAGAATAACCCTGTGCAATTACCAATTTCGGTTGGAACTGCACCACTAAGTTTATTATTAGAGAGGTCTAGATATTGAAGGTCGGAGAGTTCTCCAATGGAAAATGGTATTTGGCCAGGAAGTAGATTTGAGGAAAGAATGAGATATCGAAGTTGGGATAACTTGGTGAATTCAAGTGGAATTGACCCAATTAACTTGTACACTCATTTCAAAATCAATTAAGTACGTTAGATTCCCCATTTATCTTGGAATCGAGCCATTGAATCTATTTGAAGCAAGATACAAAATGGTTAGATTGCTTAAACCACACAAAATTAAAGGAATAGGATCAACTAAGTTATTATTCAAAAACATCTTCTCCGAATCTCTCAAACTCTCAATTTTTGTAAGAATAGTACCTGTAATTATTGTGGTTAAATTAAGAAAGAATATTATTTAATATATATCTGATAATTACTTTTTAATGAATAGTTATAACAAAATTGTTAACTCACTTGTAAGATTATTATCTCTTTCATAACTCACTTGAGTTATGAAAGAGAACCAATTTGGGATAATATGCTACCCAGATCGGATCGATCAAAATTTATCAATCCAATAAAATAAAACTTTCGCGGGCGAATATTGACTCTTTCAATATCTGTTTCAGTTGTAGGGTTAGTACATGACCTCTCCAAAAAAAGAATAGGTCCTTGGTTGGTTCCGCCATCCCACCCAATGAATCATTAAGATTCATTTCATTTTCAATAGAATCTTCTGTATTCACGGGTTCCATTGTTCCCATTGCTTCTCGATTAATGGTTAGGTCTGAATTCTCCAACGGAGTCTTTAATGAAATTTTTTCTTAAGTCAATTTTCTCAGTTTTTATTGGCTACAAGCTGAGAAATTGAAGGTTTGGAGAACAAGAGAAGTTGAGACGGTTAAGCTCCCCTTTAATATTGTGGCGTGTCGAGATTATCTTCGTAATGCTTCGTGCTGAATTGCAAGTGATTCCAGCCCAACTGCAATGATCTGAAGTATTGTCAGCAGTGAAGTTGCTCCACCATCCGCTTCCAAGTAAAGCTTCCCTTTCTAGTTCAGGTGCCGAAACAAGAATAAAAATGGCTGCGCATAGGAGCATGATGATCGCTCTGCAAGTACTTGTGGAGAATATTGCAGTCACCATGATTATTATGATTCTTTGGTTAATTTTGCAACTCATTGCGCAATAAATTTGCTGAGGCCGTGACTTAAATAAACTAGTATTAGACTGTTTTCATAATAAGAAGAGTTTTTTAAGTTTTGTTGTGATCAGTCCGGTCTGCTTGGATCTCCACCGTTAGTCACTCCCCAGTCTGTGTAATAAACGATTGACTATCTTTTGCTGTTTCCCTTTGAGCCATTGTTTCTTAATGGGAAAGGTATGTAACAAGGAGAAAAGTCAGTGATCTTAACTCATTTTCTGAAGAAATTGGTATTTCTTCCTTCAGATTATTGTACGACACTTTCAAGTAATCCACTGTACTAAGAGATTCAGGGATACTGCCAAAGAGGTTATTGTAGGAAAGATCCAAGTACTCTAAGCTTGGAATTTCTCCAAGCTTGGAAGGTATAGTGCCATTAATAGACTTCTCTGTTAAATCAAGATACGAAGTTCTAGAAGATTACTGACCTCTGATGGCATACTTCCACTAAAATTATTTTTTTCTCAACATCAAAGCCTGCAACTTCAAGCAATTCATGAGTTCAGGAGGAATCGAGTTGTTGATTTGGTTAGAATCCAGATTTAAAGAGGTCAGACTGGTTAAATGACCAAGTTTTGGAGGTATAGGTCTACTTAGATTGTTCATATCAACAGACAGAGATCCCAAATTCTTCAAATTTCCAACTTCTTGAGAAAGCAGACCACCAAGTCGGTCGAAGAAATTTTCAAATATGTCAAGTTGGTTAAATTACGTATGGCTGACGGAATTGGGCCATCAACTTTGTTGCCGAACAGGTCCACAGTTCAAAGATCTATCAAATTCTCGACATCTAATGGAACAGAGCCATTGATTTTGTCTGAGAATATCACCAAAGTAAATTAGCTGGCTTGATTGACCGAGAGTTGAAGGAATTGAACCAACAAGGCTGTTAGAATACAGGTACAAAAATGTCAACCTGGTTAAATGACCAAGAGTTGAAGGGATAGGTCCAGTGAGGTTACCATTTAGACACAGGTCGACTAGATTCGTCGATCTCCCATTTTCTGCAGGGATAATACCTGTGATGTGATCAGTGAAAACCGATCAGAATCCACTGATTGAATGACAAATGGTAGAAATTTAGTAGCTTCCCTGTTAGATTATTGTCAGACAACTTAGGAAATTGTAGTTTTGAAAGAGCACCAATTTATGAAGGTATACTTCCAGAAAGATCAGATGACCGAGCTTCGAACATTTCCAGGTTTGGAAAGCAAGAGAAGGTGAATTGGCCAAGCTCTCCTTTAATGAAGTTATAAACACCAGATAAGCTTATCTTGGTGATGCTACCTCAGAGAATGACATCAACCTGTGGTTTGAAGATTCAACATGTTTTTCTTTTCTTAACTGAAGAGAAATCAACAAGAGCAATTTTTTGACCGACGTCATATCAAATTGATTGGATGCTTCCTATGGTGTTAAGTAAACGAACAAACTATGCCCCACTATAATCATAAAAATTTCTTCAGTCAATATGAGACTTCAAATACTCAGATCAGATAACTTGAACCACTCAGTTTAATATATAATAATTATCTATTTTTGCTAATTCTGAAGAATCAATCCATTTTTATCGTAACACAAGACAGTGTTTAAGAAATCCATTGTCAGCAATTTCATACATAATTCAAATACATTCATGATTTAACCATGACATTTATTTAGAAAATATATTTCATGGCTTCTAAGTTCTGAAATGGAAACATCATGAAAAGGGTTTGACATTTGCATCTTGTGGCCGAGAAATTCTTGACACACACGTTGCATTGTGGGTCAAGACGCTGGTTCAGAACGCAGGCATGCAAATGCTACTGCTGAAACAAGAACAATTTCCCGCATAATCCTTGGATACACGGAAGATGAGAGGCGTGGGTCTAACATATATATTAGTTTTACATTGATCAAATGATGACGATGATGATAATGAAGGGAGAATTTCTCCTGGATGCCTTCCCATTAATGTTTCTGGTGCAACCACCCCCAAAGCTATAAACATCATATTTCTCTGTCACAACCATGGTGTAGGCAAGTTCTAAAAGGAAAGAAAACATGTAAGACATGCTATAAATTATAGGTGTAATTGAGAATGGAGATGATAAAGAAGCACGAAAGCAATGGATTTTCACCTGGAGCAATATATCCATAATTGCCTGCTAGCATGGTTCTATCAGTTGAGCCTGATTGGAGAAGACTAGCCACGCCAAAGTCAGCAACAAATGCCTCCAATTCTGTATTTAACAGGATGTTGTTCCTTGAAATGTCTCGGTGAACAATTGGGGATGTACCGTTATGATGCAAGTAAACCAATGCATGCGCAACACCCTTGATAATGCTGACCCTGTTAGTCCAGTCCAACTCACTAGCTTCATCATAATTCCGTAGAACACAGAACAAACTTCCCCTTTCCATGTACTCATAAATCAGAAACATGCATTTTCTGTGCAAACAAAACCCATAAAGCTTCACGATGTTTCAATGTCGTATTTTGGATAGGACACAAGCCTCATTTTGGAAGCTGTTAATGAAATTCAGCTCCTCAGCTTCCAAACAGTGAAGCTTCTTCAGAGCAATTACTTTGCCCCTAGGTAGCTGTACCTTATACAAGCTTCCATAACCTCCACTTCCAATGCAGTATTTGATGTCAAAATCTTCCGTTGCTTTAATTATGTCTTCAAATACAATCTTACCATCATAAATCCATATTGAGAACTCATCTCCACTTTTGGTCACTCTTGCCTCGGTTTAGAATTTCTATTCTTATGCTTGAGAAACAACAATCCAAAAACTAACAACATGATAAGTGCGGTGACAGGAAGAAAAATTTTAAGAAAAAGAATGAGCTCTTTTAAGTTTTTTGTTTTAGAAGGTTTAGGATCTCTAGAGCAAGAAGACAAACCACTAACTTGACCGCGTAAATCTTTGTTGCCTACAATTTTCTGTGGTGAGTATTTACACCACAGATCAATTGGGATTTCACCTTCTAGATTATTATAAGTCAAGTCAAAATCTGTCAATGACCAGAGAAATTCAGGGATGGTGCTGGAAGGATTATTATGGGAAAGGTTCAAGTAGAAACTTGGCCTTCGTCCGAGTTGGGATGGCATCGTGCCATTGATAAAGTTATAACTCAAATCAAGAAAACTTAGTTGTGGAAGGTTTTCAATCTGCAGTGGAATACTTCCGGTTAAACTGTTGTTGTTTAATGTCAAGTTTCGTAACATAGAGCAGTTACGGATCTCGTATGGGATTGGACCACTGAGTTTGTTATTAGAGAGGTCTAATCGATGAAGGTTAAGGAGTCTTCCAATTGTCAATGGTATTCTCCCAGAAAGTAGGTTTAAGGAAAGGTTGAGAGAAGTAAGTTTGGTTAAACTCCCTATTTCTGGAGGAATTGATCCCCTAATCTGGTTAGAAGCACAGTATAAAGTAGAGTTGAAGAAATAGGTCCACTTAGTCTATTTTTTCCAAGGAAGAGAAAGATTAGATTCTTCAAATTCCCAACTTCTTGGGGCAACATTCCATCAATTTGGTTGGAACCAAGGGATAGAGAAGCCAAGCTGGTTAGATTACCCAGAGTTGAAGGGATAGGGCCATTAAGATTGTTACAATACAGGTTGACATCATGAAGACCCTTTAAATTCCCGATTTCAGAAGGAATGGAACCACTTAACTGGATAAAATGAAGAGACAGAGATACCAGGAGGATTAATTCACCTATAGTTGAAGGTATTTGACCATCAAGACTATTACAGCACAAGTTCAAATTAGTTAACTTGGTTAAATGACCAATTGTTGAAGGGACAGGCCCACTAAGATTGTTACAACCCAGGTTGACATCATCAAGATCCTTTAAATTCTCAATTTCAGTAGGAATCGAACCACTTAACTGGGCTAGAATGAAGAGACAGAGTCTATTCCAACAAGACAATTACAGCACAAGTTCAAGGAGGTTAACTTGGTTTAATGACCAAGGGTTGAAGAGATAAGTCCAGTAAGATTGTTACCATCCAAATACAGTGAGACCAAATTCTTCAGGCCACCGATTTCTGGAGGGAAAGGACCTGTCGAAATATCAAAGTAAAAAGGTCAATGTCCACCAGTTGGTTGAAAATAACTAGTATAACGGATAGCTCACCTGTAAGATTATTCCTGGACAGGTCAAGGTGTTTAAATTTTGCAAGCACAGCAATTTGTGATGGAATGCTTCCAAAGAATTTATTAAACTGAAGATTGAAAATTTCCAAGTTTTTGAAGCAGGAGAAGTTGAATTGGCCTAGCTTCCCTCTTAAGTTGTTATAAGGTAAGAATATATCAGTGATGCTTCCTGCTGTATTGTAAGTAATACAAGCCCACTTACAATGATCTGTAGTATTGTTGGCTATGCTGTTGCTCCACCAACCGGTTTTAAGGATGATAATTCAGATGCTGCAGCAAATATAAGAGTAATATTAGCAACATGGCATATAAAAATGGCAGCCCATATTACCGCTACTCTAGAACTGGAGGACACAGACATCATGCTTGGCTTTTGTAGGTTGTTGCTAATAACTGCATTAAGCTTATATAAAAGTTTAAGCTGAAACTCATTTAAGAATATATTATTTTCCATTTTTTCCCATCTTCTCTTCCTGATTTAGACTTCGACCTTCATAAAATTTCTTAGCAGTACCTCGCAATCTTCATCATTCTCGACTAGCGAGTCAACATCACTGAATTCAACTATTTTGACGAGCATAATGGCTTGCAGAGAATGACATCTATCCGAGGCTCAAAGTTTCAACATTCTCATCTTTTATTCTTAAGCAGAGAGAAATCAGCAAAGAGCCAGTTTATTGACTCACGACATGTAAAATTGTTTGGATGCTTCCTATGATGTTGAGTAAATGAATGTATTTCTCTCCATTAAATTCTTAGAGAAAGTTTGGTCCATATTCATTACTTGGTTTAACATATTTTAAATGCTCAGTTTCAGTCACTTGGAAGACCAGTTCAATATAAAATAATTATCCATTATTGACATATGTAATACTTATTTGATAATTAAAACTCCTTTTTTTTTTCTTATATTTTTTCAATGAATAACAGCGAAGTCTCAATTTCTTAAGTATATATAAGAGAGAATTACCTACAATATCTTCAATGTTTTCTGGAAATAACTTGTTTTCATCAGAGAGAATTACCTCAACCAAGGAAGGTATTGTGGGTGAGAAAAAATAATTTGGCTGAGAAAGATTAAGATACCTGTCTTCTCAAGTTTGCAAAGGGAACTACAGCAGCACTTGCTCTGCCAGAGATTAAAGATGCAGGTTGCAGCTACATTTTTTTACAACCTCAATATAAGAAGTGAGTGCCTTAATGGATGGACCGGTTTGTGATAAAACCGAGTGAGACATTTCCTCGAACACTTGATATGTGAGTGAAGGCAACCTCAGAATTTTAAACAATGAGCAACCACTTTCCAAACCAAGGATACAATCATACAACAATATAGAAAATATCAATAACACGAAATACGCACATAAGCTAGAATACATCACGCAATTCGGCAAGAATTCCTACATACATCCTCAGTAGTAGCTCACAACCACACGTACAAGCAAACCCATTCTCAAACCCAAGAGAGCTTTCTACCCAAGAGCACATTTCCTCTTCTTATCCTCGTAAAAAAGCTTCCTTTGTTGTTCTCTTACTTGCAACACGAGATATAAGCTACAGTGAAAAGATTATTTATATACTTAATGAGAATATTTATTTATTTAATAATATAAATCTTTGACAGTATGAAATCCATAAATGATAATTACATAAACATATATAAACTAAATACGACCATGATTAGTTATCACATTCATCTATCAAATACATTTCTTGGTTTCTAAGTTCTGAAACGGTAATTTCATAAAAAGGGGTTGGCATTGGCTTCCTGTGGGCAAGAAATTCATGGGACACGCAGTGCATTGTGGGTCGAGACTTCGGTTCTGAGCGCAGGCATGCAAATGCTACAGCTGCTACAAGAACAATTTCTTGCATAGTCACAGGATCAACTGGAGGCTGAAGACGTGGGTCCAATATATCACTTAGCGTTACATATTCCTCGGAAGGTAATGATAATGAAGAGAGGAGATCTCCTGGATGCTTTCCCATTAATGTTTCTAGTGCCACCACACCAAAGCTATAAACATCACATTTCTCTGTCACAACCATGGTGTAGGCAAGTTCTACGGAAAATATACAGCATTAGAATTAATTTATCCTGGAAATTTTACTGATTACAGAAATTATTGAAACTGAATATGAAAAAGAAATATAAGAATGTAGAGAATTTACCAGGAGCTACATATCCATAAGTGCCTGCTGGTATAGTTCTATTGGACGAGTCAGAATGCAGAAGCTTAGCCAAGCCGAAGTCAGCAACAAAAGCATCCAATTCTGTGTTTAAAAGAATGTTGTTGCTTGATATGTCACGGTGAACAATTGATGGTGAGCAATCGTGATGCAAGTAAGACAAAGCATGTGCCACACTCTTGATTACATCCACTCTCTTAGTCCAATCCAACTCAACAGCTTCATCATCATTGCTTAGAAGGCAAAACAAGCTTCCCCTGTCCATGTACTCGTAAATCAAAAACATGCTTTTCTTGTGCAGACAAAAACCATAAAGCTTCACTATACTTCGATGTCGTATTTTAGATAATACACTAGCCTCATTTTGGAAACTCCTGATGAAAGCTGACTCTTGAGTTTCCGAACTATGAAGCTTCTTCAAAGCAACCATTTTACCACTGGGAAGTTGCGCTTTATAGACACTGCCATAACCTCCAGTTCCAATGCAATATTTGATGTCAAAATCCTCCGTTGCATCAATTAAGTCTTCATATGCAATTTTACCATCAAAATTCCATACGGAGAGGACATCTAAGCTCTTGGTTTCTCCTTTCTTGAGATCAGATTCTTCCTTCTTGCGTTTAAAGAGATACATGATTCCAATGATTAAAATGACCAGAAGCACAGCTATGGGAGAAAAAATTTTAATAGAGCGAATGACGGTGTTTTCTGGTTTTTTCTTAGCGTCGAAAGTCGTAGGAGACAATGCAGTTCTGCAAGGAGGCAAACCATTGAACTTGCTGCAAAGACCTTTGTTGCCAACAAATGCTTGTGCGGAGTATCTACTTACAAAAGAACCCTCAATTTCTCCCTCCAAATTATTATACGACAAGTTGATGAAACTCATCAGCCCCATATCATTAAGAAGATCAGCAATGGCACCAGAGAGGTTGTTGTGGGATAAATCCAAGTATTTCAATGTTTTCATTTCTCCAAGTTCGGAAGGTATACTCCCAGTGATGAAGTTATACCTCAAATCAAGAAACTCTAGGTTTGAAAGGTTTCCAATCTCTAAAGGAATGCTCCCGCTTAAACGATTGCTGCTCAATATCACTTTTTGCAACTTTGAGCATTTCTCGATTTCAGCTGGAATGGAACCACTAAGTTTGTTATCAGAGAGGTCTAGCTGTTGAAGTTGAGAGAGACTGCCAATTGTAAATGGTATTTGACCAGAAAGTAAGTTTGCGGAAAGATTGAGAAAATTAAGTTTGTTTAACTTGGTGAGCTCGTGTGGGATGATACCATATATTTTGTTCCCAGACAATTGCACCCAAGCCAGACCATTTATATTCCCTAATTCTGGTGGAATCGAGCCATTTAGTTGATTGAAATCAAGATGCAAATTAGTCAGATTGGTTAAATCACCAAGAGTTGAAGGAATAGGTCCAAACAACTTATTACTACTTAGAGAAAGAGAGGCTAGATTCTTCAGATTCCCAACTTCTCGAGGCACCAAACCAGAGAGTTGGTTCTGTCGAAGATCCAAGGCTGTCAAATTGGTTAAAAGAGCTAGAGAAGGGATTGGACCAACAAAACTGTTACAACACAAATCCAAATGTTTCAACTTGGTTAAATGACCAATAGTTGAAGGGATTTGTCCGGTAAAATTGTTATAACTCACACACAGCCAGGTCAAATTCTTCAAGTTCCCAATTTCTGGTGGGATAGTTCCTGCAATTAAAGAGGAAAAAGAATGAACCAATATCAACGAATTAAATAATGCTGTAACAATAACCAGTAAAACTGGTAGCTTATATACCTGTAAGATAGTTTTGGGCTAGGCTAAGATACGTGAGTTTGGAAAGAACACCAATTTGTGCTGGAATGCTTCCAGTGAAGCTATTGATTGCAAGACTGAAACGTTCCAGGTTTGGCAAGCAAGAGAAGTTGAGTTTTCCAAGATCTCCTTTCATGTGATTATTGTACAAAATTATTTGAGTAATGCTTCCTGCTGTACTGCAGGTCACACCACCCCACTTACAATGATCCGAAGCTTTATTGGAAATTCTATCGCTCCACCACCCGCTGTTAAGTAAAGCTTCTCGTTCTAATTGTAAGGATGATAATTCAGAAGCTGCTGCAAATACATCAGTAAACTCAGCTACGTAGCATATAAAAATGGTAGCACATAACACCAACACACTGGAAGAGAACAAATGAGATACTATGTTTATCATCTTTTTTGTTGATTCTGCAACTATCTGCAGTACGTTCAGATCAAATTCTAGCTACAAACGGATTTAAGCTCTTCCTTTTATCCTAAATGTTCATCTTGACTTAAATCTTGACCATCATCAACAATCCTTGCTGTAAACTAATCGACCACGTGTTTGACCAATTCAGGCAAGTTGTCTAAATTCCCACGCTTAAAACATTTGGATGCTGACAAAATAGCAAAATTCTTATCTTTAGGTGCATGTACAAAAGGCAGGTGTGATCTGGGATGCCATTTTGTCAATGGAAAACAACCCACGACATTGAATGGCTTTGAAAATTACCCTTCCTGTTACATCTCATACGGTTACACAGATTTTCCAGAAGATACAACTTTTCTCGGTATTGGGTCCCATGAAAACGCCAGAAATACTAGAATAACGATTGCCAAACTTTCCAGGATTGAGATAAGCAACAGGAGTCAAGGTCTTCTGGCCTTTTTTTCCAAGCACATTTCTTCCTGGAAAACAGCTCGTTAAATAAATCAAAACTTACGTAGGATCAAACCTTAAGTTTGATATATGTTAATTTGTCACTTGAGGTTGAAATTCTATGTAAGTTTCGCACTCGCGGATATGATGGCAGATGTGTTGTTTATGTTGATATATCGGAGAGGCAAGAGATACTGTAAGACTGCAAAATCATTGCCCATATTTTTAGGGTGTGTTTGGAAGTGTTACTTGTAGAAACCATTTTTGGTAAAAGCGCTTTTTGAAAAAACAAAAGAAAAAATCACTTGAATTGCTTCCTGACACAATTCAGAATAAGTATTTGCAAGATCTAAAAGGAAAATTTAATGACTCTAATATTCAAGTTGAAATTCTTACTTAAAACTCTTAACATAAAAGTTGAAACATTTACACAAAACTTATCATGGCATTTGTACAATGGTGAACCCACAATAATTAAAAAAAAATAGCACTGTAAATATGAACACTAGTTTTCTTTTCAAAAAGTGCTTCTACCTAAAAATCCTTTCTAGAAGTAACACTTCTAAACACACCTTTAAAAGGGTATTTGCCAATAAGACTCTGAACTTGTGCCCTTTTTTTTTTTTTTGAGTTGTCATTGAGTGATGAATTTATTCCTGCTCTTATGCTGTACAATAAGATGAACAGAGATTTTCTTTTTCTTTTTTCCTATGAAATAATAAGTCCCGATATCTACTAAATTACAGATGAACACTTTCTTCAACAAGGTATACGCGAGAAGAAAGATATCTTATTGGAATTCATAAATTTTTAGAGACACAAATCAGTCAATATGAAGTAACATCCTTAGAGTTGCATGGTAAATTTATCTGTTTATAACTTTCTGATGCAGACGCAAGCCATTGAGCAGGACCAGAATCTTCTTTCATTTCTGGAATCTATTGCCTTGCTTCTTCAATTCTCGACAATGAATTCTTGAATTTCAATTCCAGTGTGCCGAGCCGCTCCTTGTACTCTCACCAAAACTTCATCGCCCACTTTCAGTGAGGTAACAGGGATGGCCTTTTCCTGCCGTCCATTTCCTGCAGAAGATAGGCGTGCCAGGGTTGTAAGACAAAAGAAACAAAGAATCAATCCAGAGGCGAAAAATGACAATTTGATTAACCTTGACTAGCACTGGTCAAGGCAACTGTTTCTGCATTCTGTAGGATGATGCTGTAAAGAGTCTGATTATCTGAGTCGCTCTGCACCAGTGGAAGCATTCGATGATACTACAGAAATTATTCATTGGCTAGCAAAATATTCATTAAGCAGCTGCCAAATTGAGATAGTTTCAGTCTGATAACCAAACACGCCAATAAATTTAAATATCTTGAGGAGATTACTGAATCTCATTTAGCAATGTTATGCAAAACACAAACCTTTGCCTCTACAAGGATAAGAGGTCTAGACTCTATCTTCACACGGCCAACAATTGCCATTCGCTGCCGGCCTTTCTGATCAACAACTATCACCTCTTTGCCTGATTTCAACTCTGAAAGGTAGCAAGTTTTTCCTCCCGAGACAAGTACATAAGCATGTACTGGGCCCTGCAATTTACGAGAGTAACTGATCACAAAGGAGAACATAAATAACACAGAATAACAAAAAACAAGAACTGCTCACAGCATCTAAGAACTGCTCACAGCATCTACCATCATATTCAAGTATAAAAATCAGTCCTCTTTTTTAATAACAAAAGTTCTTTATTAATTAGCTCGTTGTGTATAGTCATGCGCCTCCACTTTCACAAAAAAATGCAGATCACCAACACTTTAGTAGTAAGTTGCACGTGATGCTTGAGCGATTTGTCAAATGTAGTAATTATGCACAACTAACCGCATTTACTCGAAAAGGTCTGCTGGCAATGTAATTTGACTTCAAGCATTCAGAATGAACAAGGAAAAGTCCCCTAGCAAAAGATCCAACCTATAAAACAGTAGTTGTGCGATAAGAATGGAGCATCACATACTATCAAATTAAGTGTCAATCACAAGGGCCACAGAATTGTAGAAGAGAGTAAAGTAAGCATACTAGAAGTCCTTCACCAGGTCTCATAAGGCTACAGAGATCCACACAAACTCGATCACCCATTCCAGCTACATCAACTCGAGTTACAGTGGCTTTGATCAAGCTCAAGAGATTGCTTACTTCATTCCTTCTGTCAAAATATTCCTGATAATTGTAACAAAGATAAGGAGCAATGCCTCACTACTCGGGAAAAGAACAGCTTTAGAACAAATTACCTTAAGCTTGAGCACAGCTTTGACATCCTCAACTTTCAGAACAACTCCACCCAGACCTTGCTCCAAGGCCTACACACAAATAATAGATTCTAAGTTCGAAGAACTAGGCAGACGTTAAGAATCAGTGCGTTTGAAATACAAATGTCATTTCTGGTTCTCAATGTAGAGTAATAACAGATACCTCGAGAAAGATTTGTGCTTGAGTGTGGTTTTTTGAGATGGCAAACACAGTTTTCTCACTGCCTTGAAATGCTGCAACAATATTTTCCGCAGGTATCACCTAAGAAACACACACACACACACACACAAAGAAGCCCCTAACTGATCACTACAATCAATAATTTAAAGAGAAAATGTCGTCATATATTTCCAAGGAGCAAACTGTTTAGAAGATAGTATGACGGAAAATGTGCAAGAAGAGCAAAACAACTTCTAGATACTAATGAAAAAGCCATTGGAGAAAAATTATACCAAAATCTCAAAGCTCGTTGTTTCACAGTCAAGTTAATTTTTCCCGGCATGAAACAGAAAAAAAAAATTACCATACCTGCCAATCCAACAAATCAATGACAACATTTTCTGCCTGCTCATCTGCCGGTTGGAGTTTCCGTAACTCTTGCGGAGTTGAAACCTCAAAAATGGTGCCAACCCTTCTGTCCACACTATCAAAAATCTCTCCCTCTTTAATGAACAGAGGATCTATCAATGCAATTGCTGTAGAAACCAGCAAATCCCAAATAAAAATCTTTTTAAAAAATCATATATTTCATCTGATTTTAATTAATAAACATCAATTCTGAAGTGGGAATTCATTTTACTCGACCAATCCTTTGCAAGTTCATGATTCTGGGACAAAAAAACGAAAGTGTTCCATCCTCTCTCGACTGAAACAGTCATAACGTGCTTGTTCTCTGTCCATATCCATACCCTCTTCCATTTCTCGTAGGTGCTCGAAACAGAACACATTGTCACAGAGAAATTCTTCTTGTTAACTTTACTTGAGTGAATGTCCCAAGAACTTACTCTGCAAATGTTCCATATCTCTGCACATCAGCATTGCAAGTCAATAATAATACAGTGCATGGCAAGTGAGAATCATTGTAACGGAACATACTTGCATGTAGAAATTGAAAGAACCTGTTTCGAAAGCTGAACAAGGAAGATGTCTGGAGATTCCGAACGAAGAAGACACCAGAGCCATGTCTTCGACTTCTGCTTGCAGTCTGTCGGTTGTAGAGTGATCGGTAGATTTGGATTTGGATATTCACAAATGGGCTACAGTCAGATTTGATCTAGCCCATCAACTGAAGAAGATGAACCTTTTCTGTTAAGTCCAATTTACTGGATATGGTGAATTACTCCAAGACGGCCCAAATCATTGATGCTATTCAACCCTAGCTCTTATATCGATTTCATAATTTTGGGTTTCAGTTGAAGATAAAAATTTAAAAAAAAAGTTAGTGGTGAGTGGCAGTGGACAGAGCAATAATGAGATGCCCACTTCCAAGCCACAATACACATGGATCTCACATTGTTTGGTGTATATTTGATTTTCAGAGATACTGACAGTTGCTCAATATTCCCTTTAGCAAATTTATTCAGTCTGTTGAATCATAGTGCTACAAGATATCTCAAACTATGGAGGCCAAAAATGTTATCCTCCAATTCTAATAATTTGAAGAAGTCGAAAACTTAAACACCATATGATGCTTGTAAGTTTGTCCTGGAGTCACTATAGTTGAAGGAAAATTGGGATGATTCACTGAATCAGGGAAAGCCTGAGTCTCAAGACACAGCGCGGCATGAGCTTGATACACAAATCCTCCTTTACCCTTCACATCTTTGATATTATTACTTGTATAAAACTGCAGACCAGGTTGATTTGTCAAGAGCTCCATCAATCTTCCAGATTTCTTATCGTGTACAACTGCTACCTTCTTCAATTTCTTTCCAGCCCCGCCATCAAGCACGTAGTTAATATCATATCCATGAGGAAGCTTGTTGATTCTGCTGCCAACAGTGTGAGGTTTGAGGAAATCGTAGGGAGTTCCTTCCACGGATGCAAATTTGCCAGTTGGGATTAGATTGCTGTCAACAGGTGTGAAATGGGAAGCAAAGATTTGGATTTCTTCAGACAGGATATTGCCACTGTCGTGTCCACCTAGATTCCAATACGTGTGTTGTGCTAAATTTACTGGAGTAGCTTTGTTTAGAGCTTTTGCTTTCATTGTTACTCTCAGTTGCTTGTCTCCAACGAGAGTGTAACCCACAGTAACAGAAAGAGCACCGGGAAATCCTGTAAAAGATTGGAGAAACATAAGCATTTACCTTAAATAAATTTGGAAAAATGAGAGTGAAAATAAACATATACCAACCTTCTTCGCCGTCAAAGCTATGATAGGCAAAGACAATGCGAGGAGCATGGCCTTCTTTCTTGTACTTTTTCACTTTCCAAGCAACATCACTAAATCCTTTAGTGCCACCTAATATTTTCATATAGAAGAAGAATCCAGTGAGTGACTTTTTTGGTTCTTCCTTTTGCTGGGAAGAAGGAGAAAGTATAAGTCAGAAGCAGAAATGTACCATGAAGCATGTTTTTCCCTTCATTAGCAACTAGCTTATAATGGGTTCCATTTAAAGTAAATTGAGCTCCTGCGATTCTGTTAGCAACGCGTCCAACAATGGCACCGAAGTAAGATGAATCATTCTGCATAACATTGGCAATGTCTGTTAAATGATTGACGGTCCCTTTTCGTCAAATGAATCAACAGAAATGATCTCAGTCCTACTGAAACTATAAGAAGATGAAGAAGAAGATTTTATCTTCTATCAATATGTGAAATTAATGCTGATTGTTTGTTACTATCAATGAGGCAAGTTTTTATTATAGCAAGTTGCTTATGAAGTGACAAGCAAAGAAAATTCAAAGGTCAAAGCAAAGAAGATAGAATACAAACAGATAAGCTTTTCCATGCCATGTGATGATCAATAATTGCAAATTTCAAAGATAAGATTGACATTTGAAGCCAACGAGAAGAAGTTAAAAGGAATCACACCTCTTCAGCTTATTCTAATAATCAATCTGCATTTTAACAGCCAGCCTGTTGACCATATGTATTTCTTCCAGGAATTCAATCGCTGGTTTCCAAAATCAAGGGCTTCAGATAATATAAAACTGATCAAAAGTTAGAAATTGGTAGGCCTGCAGGTTGTGCATTACAATATTGAAGTTTTCTGGTAGAAGATGGTTGATCAATTAGGTTTCTTTTCTTAGTTGTACTTGCTATCCGAACAATCATTCTATCTTTAAAAATGCTCAGGCTTAAAAATTCAAATTACAACTTTTTACTAATCTTGATTCCGCCCTGCTATGAAGTCAATCAAATCGATCTTCTTATTAACAGTGGAAAAAAAGGAAAACAAAATCGAAACAAACTTCAAATAAAATAATGAGTTGATAAGACCGTAGCATAGTTTCCCAGCCGATAGAATTTTCTTACAAAGAAGATGTACGCATAGGACAAATTATACTGCAAATTTTAGCCTACAGTTTTGTCCTACAGGGCAATAACTTAACAAGAAAATGTTACAAAAACAATGAAGAAAAGATGGAAAAAGCTCACCTTGTAGTCATAGACTGAATCAAATCCAAGAACAACATCAGCCATCTTTCCTGAAGAATTTAACACAAAAACAGAAATGAATACCAAAAACAAAATCAACCCACAAGAGAGAAATGAAAGCAGAAATTTAATTAAAACCAACAGAAGAAACAGCGCAACAGACAAACCATTCTTGTCAGGAAGAATGACAGAAATAACAGTAGCACCCCAGTTTGTGAGCTTCACAGAGAAATTTCCCTTCTTGATTTCATACACTCCAACTTCTTCAGTGGCTACAGAGTCATGCACAACAAACCCAAAAGCAACCATCACAACAAAACACAACACAAAAGAAATCTTCCTCATTTTTTCTTACACACAAAAAGCTGAAACCAGTTTGGTCTCTTTAGTCTCTCTGCTAATGAACCAATGCTATATATATAGTAAGAGAGGGAGAAAGTTGACCAATAATCATAGCATACGCTGCATTTGGTCTTTTCGGGTTATTTTTTAATGGTTTTTACCGATTACTTACTCGACTTGGTTAAGGCAGCACATTGCTTCAAGATTCTTTATTTTCCATCTTACATTCTTAATCTTATGGAACCTCAAACTAATTTAATATGAAATTTACAATTTTTTTCATGTACTGGACTTTATTAGATTAGGATAATATTTTAAATTAAATCTGATTCCTTCTATGATTATGGTTGAATGGATTGTCTAGACATTATGTCATTTGGTCACATGGTCATATTTCAATTCATTTGACAGCACATAATTATTCAATTGTGTTAGGTAAGTATAGTCATGGGATCATTTCATTTGACTCACATAAAGAATTGCATGTAGGCTGCATCATGTACTTATGTACATGCATTTTACAAATGGTGAATACCCGTATTTAAAGTGATTGGCAGGAAAGCTGGTTGGGGATTCCAACTTAAGGAGAAATCAGAAACTTGCGCTCTGTTTCTCGTTCTCAGTAGTTGAGTTGTTGGTAGCAAGATAAGCAAAAGCAAGAAAAATTAATATTCAAAACATTGCTGGGAAGGGAACTAGAACAGAGATTGAAATGGGAAGTAGTTAATATTCCTTGCCGTTATTAAGTTGGAGCCTGATTTTTTATTTTTTATTTTTTCGTACAGAATCTCAAATTGCAGAGAACGAAGACTGAAATGTTCACTTTTTGTGGATATAGTGCAGCAAACCGGATAAAAACATCCCAGTTTTGCGACAAAAAACTCTTGATTATGAAACAGCAACTATGACACGGCGCCAAACTTATACACCATTAGATGCTTGTAACTCTTTCCAGGATATACAATAGTAGAAGGAAAGTCAGGTTGATTTACTGAATCCGGGAATGCCTGGGTTTCCAGACATAGTGCCGCATGTTTCTCGTACAAGAAGCCACCTTTCCCTTTCACATCCTTAATGAGGCCACCAGTGTAGAACTGAACGCCGGGTTGATTTGCTGACAGCTCCATCACTCTTCCGGACTTTTTATCATGTACAACTGCTACCTTCCTCAGTTTTTTTTCAAATTCACTGTCAAGCACATAGTTAATGTCATAACCACCAGGAAGTTTGTCGATTCTGCTACCAACAGTGTGAGGAGCGAGGAAATCATAGGGAGTTCCTTTCACAGGCTCAACCTTGCCAGTGGGAATCAGTTGGCTATCAACAGGAGTATAACGAGAAGCAAAAATCTTGATTTCTTCAGAAAGGATATCACCGCTGTTGTGCCCACCAAGGTTCCAGTAGGTATGTTGAGCTAGATTTACAGGAGTAGCCTTGTCTTTAGCATTGGCTTTCATCAATACACGTAGTTCCTTCTCTTCGCTGAGAGTGTACCTCACAGATACATTGAGATCACCAGGAAATCCTACAGAAAATTGAAGATGTATAAACATCTACAAGTCACTCACCCAGATGGGAACATATTGATTTTACCACATTTGTAACATATTTTAACTACAATACACCAACCTTGTTCACCATCAAAGCTGTCATAGGAAAAGATAATTTGAGGAGCATCACCTTCACTATTATACTTCTTCACTTTCCAGACAACATCACTAAAGCCTTTGGAGCCACCTGTACGAAATAATTACAGATATGCAAGATATCTAGTAAAAATACAGAATAAGTAATTTTTCTTTTGCCAGGTAACTCCAGAAAATGTAAGTCAAAAGAAGAATTGTACCATGAAGCATGTTTGTCTTTTCATTAGCAACTAGTTTGTAATGGGTTCCATGTAAAGTAAATTGAGCGCCTGCAATTCTGTTAGCAACACGTCCAACAATGGCACCAAAGTAAGTTGTATCATTCTGCACAATGTTGCCAAAGTAAAATGATAGCAAAATTAGTTTTGAACAAGCATCAAGAATTCATATATTTCAGAACAAGTGAACATATATGACAAAAAAGCACAACATATGGGAGTTTGCATACAACAGAGGGTCTGCACTGATTCAAGATCCAAAGAAGATGCTCTTATTCCTAAAGAAACCAGGATAAGAAGAAAATTTATCTATCCTTAAATTAATATTAAGAAAAAATGGGCATGATTTGTTTTGGATTGATATGAAAAGACAATTAATAAGAAAAACATTATATGTTACACATTCTATCAAAATATGGAGCCAAAATTTAGAAGCATAGTTTCTTTTTACCTAAGAAAGCCTACCGAGTTTCAACATACTTGCTTGAGTCCATTGACTTGATTTATGTTTAAAATTCTTCACATTTGAACTTATTCCCCAAGTAATTAAAGCTTCATTTGACATTAAGGTGTGGTTTAAGCAACAACTACTGTGGGATGATAGAATTCACGAAAATTTTGTCAGTTTTCCTTTCAAAGTAAGTGGAATTACCAAAATCACAATGAAAGCCTAATTTCCTAGATAAATGCATTTATTGTAGAGATAGATATATAACAAGAAAAATATCAGTAACCTTCCTTATCAGGTGACATTCATAAATAGAAGAAAATTACCAATTATAGAAAGGCAAAGGAATATAACATATCAGCATTTCTTAGAACAAGCCCACCGATCGATATCATGTGTTAAGTCAGTAACGCAAATTTTGAAGGAAAGATTCAAGATTGACATCGAAGTCTATAAGAAGAAAACTATTAGAAATTACACACCCTCCAAATAAAATAATGAGTCGAAAAGAACAAAGCTCAGGCTGGCTAGAGTCTTTAATAGAAAAAATGGTTGCATAAGATCAATTAAACAGCAAATCTTAGCCATAAAATCTTTTACCCCACAGCAATTGCAGATGGCATACTCTAATACCAAATGAGTGATTTTCCTTTCACCAACTACAAGACTAACCAAGTAGCAAGACAAAGAAAAAATCGCACCTTGTAGTCATTGGCTGAATCATATCCAAGAACAACATCCCCAATCTTTCCTGGAAAAGCAAAAATAATGGTTAACATAAGAGAAATAAACTTCAACGAGAAACCCATAATCAAAAACAACCAGAAAATGTAAAATGTAGAACTTCCGCAATCAATTCAGTAAGAACCAGAACCCACAAAGGAAACAACAAAATCTATCCATACCATTTTTGTCAGGGAGAAAAACAGATATAATAGTGGCACCCCAATTGGTGAATTTCACAGAGAAATTTCCTTTCTTCAGTTCATAAACTTTAATCTCTTCATCATTTTTCCATTCTTCTCCACCTTTACTTTTCTTGTGGATGTGATCATTAGCCACAGAGCTATTAACAACAAACCCAAAGGCAAGCAAAGAAACAAAACACAACGACACACAAACTTTCACCATGTTTTTCTCACAGAAATGGCTGAAAAACAGTCTTCTCTTTTTACAGGGATTGCTGTGAATGCGATTATAAATAGAGGAAAAGATAGACATATGGGCGTACATTCAAGACGATGACAAGGAATCAAGAGTCGGAAGAAGTTTATCCATGGAAAGAAAGACATGTAACAGCCAAGTAGTTTTGACTTGGCAAAGTTTGTGAGGGATATTATCATCTAGGTCCCTAATTTTCTATATACTCTTACCTATAATATTATATTTTTATATTTTATTATATTAAATAAATCCTTAATTTTACTAAAATTAAAGATATTACCTTATATTCATAAATTTTCACCTCAACTTCAAAAAAAAAAAAATTAAGAGTAGGCAAAAATTTTTTGAAGTACGAGAATGGGAATGAAAGGTCATCCTTGACCCAACATCGATTTGAAATAATTTGTATAATTTTATAATATTTTTATTTAATATTTTTAAATATTATTTTGTTATATTTTTATTTTTTATATTTCTATAAATTGATAAAAAAAAATAAAAAAAATATATGTAATTTAAATTTTTATTTTTTATGTAAATAAAATAATAATTATTAGAGATGTATAGTTTAAAATTTTTTTTATATAAATTAAATATTAATTATTGTAGATGAATAATTTAATTTTTTTTTTATGTAAGTTGAATGTTAATTATTAGACACATGTAATTAAAAGTTTTTTTAACGTGGGTTTAATGTTAATTATTGAATATATTTATTTTTTTGTGATTAATTATTGATTATTAGAGATGCTTATTTTTTTTGGTGATTAATTGTAAATTATTGAAAATGTGTATTTTAAAATTAATTTTTTATTAGAAATAAGTTAATATGTGAAATAAAACAAAAGAATATAAATTTTGATAATATATTTTAAAATATTCCATAAATTAAAATTAATGGGGGATAAAGTAAGGACAGGATGGATTTCTTAAAACGGGAATGGGTGAGAGTCTTTCAAAACAAGGACCGGAATGCAACTTCCCAAAACAAGGAGGAGGACGACAATCTCTGACCCTGTTGCCATCCTTAAAGAAAAGGAATTTATTTAATATAATTAATATAAATAAATAAATAAATTGTATGTTTATTTTAAAAAATACAAAAATTTAAAGAGATTAAAATTTGCTATACCAAAGAGTTGGGTCAATTTTTCATAGGCAATTTGGTTAGGTTAAGATACTAAATGAAATTAGACAAGACTAATTGTCTAATGGATTGTCCAAAATCTTATGTCATGTAGTCAAACCTACATGTATTAATAACTAAAATGGAGGGTGTAAGAATGTTTGGTTGTTCAATTAATAAAGACTCTTCTGTAATAATGGAGGCGCATTTAAGCATTGGACAATTTTGTGGAGGATGAAATCATGGGCCTAGGAGATTGAGCTGTGAGGCCCATACTTTTGCTTAGAGGCCACTTGTTACAGGCAATTTTATTTTCATTCATGCATAACACTAGCACGACATGACGTTCAACTGTTTCTTTATCAAACGACTTACATTTCAAACAATGAATACTTACACGACAGGTCGTACAACATGGGCTAGGACCTGTTTGATTATTGCCCTAGTTTGTTATACTCAAAAGATGCAAGAGATCAGAGTAACATGATTTTAGACGATTTGTCGTGTACGGACAAGATTCATTTGTCAATTACAGTGGGATCTTGATGCTGCTAATTTGTTTAATCTTGGTAAACCAATGTTGAATGTTCTTCTAGATTATTGTTACTAGTTTCTTCCTACACAGAATGCGTATACTGTGGTTCCAGAAGTGAAGTTCTTGTTACCAAATCCAACTGTGACCTTATAACCAGTGCCCAGATAAATGCATCCATTGCTAACTGAAACACCGCCGTATATTGTAGCTCCGGTATCATACGACCACAAAATTTTTCCTGTCTTAGCATCCATTGCGTAGATTGGTCCTTGCCGATAGGTAGACCCACCAAATAGGATGCCGTTAGCAACAGAAACAGGTCCAGGGGCGGTAGCATTGCTAGGATTTGCAGTAGACCACAGGACTTTGCCACTGCTAGCGTCCATCGCCACCCATCCACCGGCAATCGTGGATTTCTTGAATGGCTTGAGAGTGAAGTTCTTGTGTTGGCTGTTGGCAATGTTTGTGTAGATTCTTCTCTCGTCAGTGGCCGCACCCCACATCGCCCCTCCGCCTAATCCTCCCGGGCCGGCTTCCTATAGATAACAAACAGAATTCTCACGTGAATCAAGTTCAAAAAGAAACAGGATATGGAAACAAAGACAATAAAATCACACGAGGAATTAGTTCATGCCAACCATTTTTGCAGGACGATGCTTACCGTAGACCAAAAAAGGCTACCATTATCACGACCTAGAGCCCAAGCAAAGCCGCTTTTCTGAACGGCAACTACAATATCATGCTTGCTTTTGTTCACATATGTGCTAAGCATCATCGGTGCCTCGGCAAAATCGGCGTCGGGGCTAGGTCCGGGCGGGCAATTAGGATTCAAATGCCAGTTACATGCACCAAACCACACATCATATCCTCCCAACTGCTTATACCACATGATTTTGCCAGTGTCTAAATCAAGTGCCAGGATAGAATTCGAGTGATTTTCGGGCTCGATACACTTGTCCGGATTAGTTGGTGTCGTTCGATTGTTTTCTTCTTCTTGACATTTTCGTACACGGAGTGGAGCTGAATAGAGGTTCCCTGTGGCGACGTAGACATGATTTCTGATGGTGTCAATTGATGGACTGCTTCCCCAGATGGATGCTCCGGCGTATTCTCCACGCTTGCCGAAATTGTCCGGCAGCATGAAGGTTTGCCACAGGATTGTCCCCGTTTTGGCATCTAATTTGGCAAGACTGCCACGGAATGTGCAGCATAGCTCAAAGGTAAAACCTTCTTCTAGAGAAGATGTTCCCACGTAAAAAGCCCTATAGTATATTGATTAAAATATTTGGTAAGAAAATTTTCTCCTGGGAGTAAATTATCTCTTCAAGCAGACATAACGAGTCTTACTCTTTCTCTGTCTGTACAAAGACTATGCCGTTACAATTATCAATAATGCAACACTCTATAGCTTTTCTCTAACTGGACATCGAAATCAGGAACCATACTGTAAAGTTCATGATATCTACTTTTGTCTTTGATAGCATAATAAATATGAAATCCATTGGCAATAGACAACACGTAAGACAAAACACAATTTGAAGATCGATAATGTCCACATCTATATTATCATTTTAATATTGCAAATTGAAGGTCAAGTTGCAGATAAACCTGACAATAACCATCAACAAAAAGAAAAATAATCTAATAAATCTTGAGACAAGCAAAGATTATATAATTTCTGATTCTCAATGTAGGAACCCTATGCTGAAATTGACAGAAAAAATAAAAGAGCAAGAAAAAAATTGTAAGAAAACTTAACCCTTTGTAGTAAGTTCCAGACATGGTTATAAGACTTCTGACATGATCATCCAGCCTGGTTAACCAAACCAGCTTCCCATTTGATCTTTTAACGGCAATAACAGCAGCAGGTCCATAGATTCCAAAAATTAGCATATCTCCAGCAATTGCTGGTGTTGTTCTCGACACCGTCGTGTTGACATTGAGAATGAAACCGGTGTTGTTGAATCCTGTCATCTTTTGCAGGTTCTTCTTCCAGGCTAGAGATCCGTCAGCTGCTTTAACTGCGTAGATGTAGCCATTCCAGCTTGGAAAAAAAATTGTCTCGTTGAAAACTGCTGGAGTTACACTTACATCATCTCCTGCGTAGAATTTCCACTTCAAATGGAGCTTTGACACAGTTTTTGGGCTGATTTTTTTCTCCTTGTTGGCATATCTCCTGTTATATAAGTCTCCTCCATGGTTTAGCCAGTTTTGTGCAGCATTTTGTGAATTTCCCTGCAAATATGAATCAAACACCCAAAGTGATTCTATGTTATTTATGCTTTTGAAGGTTGTGCGGACAAGAGAGAGAAAGAGAGAAGGGAAATAGATTTACAGCAGAGTCTGAAAAAGCTGCGAAAGTTAGTAGCAGAAAAAACACGCATAGGAGGACAACAAGATAGCTGTGGCATCTAAGAAGTTCCATTGAAGTAGAAGCTAAAAGTGCTCAAGGGATTTTCCAAAAGTGCTTATCAAGACAGATTTTGAATCAATATGGATGGATCTAGTAGCTTTTAACTTTCTGTTACTTTGACTTTTAGAACACATGCATACGGTGACTTAATTATATATTATATATATATATATAAAATATTGTATTACTAGTCTACAGGGTTTCTAAATCAAGGCATTTATATATTAGCCAACTGCAGAGCTAGTCTTTAGAGATTGAAATTTCAAAAATTAACTTGAAAGTTTAAGGGTTAAATAATGAATGCATTTTGCATATATATTATGGTATTTCATTTCCCATTATTTTAGGATCTTTTCACGTTGTAATGAGTCACCCATAATTCACCATAATTGATCACCCATGGTACTTAGCATACAAGTCAATGGAATAGCGCGAGATATTGCGGTTGCTGTTGCAGAAAAATGGATTTGCTTGGGCTCCTGAATCGCAATAATGGCAGCCATGTGTGGATTACTGTAGGTTTTCCAAGCACAGCCCCTAAGACTTTGGTTCTGATATCTCTAAATTTCTATTGTAATTTCCTAAGTTCTGTATTATAAGTTTTTAGCTTTTTAAATAGAAAGAGTATTGTAAAACTTGAAAAACTGTGAAAATGCAAAATCTTCCTTTGATGTGTTTTTCTTCAACAACCTTTTACACAGTAGAAAGGAGTTCTTAATACTGTGTAGGACAAAAACGTCAAGGCTTGAGTGTAATATGTGTAGGAAGCTGGACATGGTGGCTTTGGCGGATGGGGAAGTTGGAGAGCAGACAAGGATGGAAACAGGATTTACACAAATGTTGTCAACTTCAATCGCAAGAATTTCACTCTGAAACGATCCAACAAGACCACAACGGCTGATGGTTGAGTGGCGATGAATGCTCGTGACAGCCAAATCCTGTGGTCGGTAGCCGATCCAAAGCAATGGCACAGCCTCTGGCCCTGTCACTTTGGCAAACTTCTGTGGTTGTAGTAGACTAGAACTACAGTTTATGGTGGGATGTCGGGGAGCAATGGAAGCAGAATACAAAAAAATGATCGGTATTTCTTGGTAATGGATATGCTGTTAATAATGGAGCTGGTAATCCTTCATTCACTGCTGGAACCTCGCTCTTTGCCTTCTATTTGTCATAGTACAGAAAAATTAATCAATTGCATTCTAACATTTAAAATTCCAGAATCGTATGAGGAGTGTATATGTAGTACAGATGTTTGCCAATATTTCTTGTGTTATGCATGATGAATATTTGATTTGTGCCAATAATAAATTTATCTTATATTATTTCCAGTCTTCTAACGCACAATTTCTTTATTCATCAGACACAGAAGGCAAAGAGTGAAGTTCCAGCAGTGAAGGCTGGATTGACAATCCCCAAGCTGTAGGCCCATTGCCATCATAAATGCATCCATTGCTCACTGAAAATTATCACCAAAACTATAGCTACTGTGTCATACGACTAAATTTCCCCAGTTCTCGCCTTGACTGCATGAATTGATCCTTGTTTATTCGTTGAACCAACAAAGCAGACACCATTAACCACAGTTACCGGGACTAGGTGCCATTGAAGTAGAAGCTAATAGTGCTCAAGGGATTTTCTAATGGCTTGGAGAACAAAAATCTAGTAAAGATGATTACGGGCTGGAGATGGGCGGAGTATACTATTGCCATCTCTATTCCAGGCCTGCTTTTATAAACGGGGTCCAATGTAACTCCGATCTTTTGTCAAAATAGTCCAAGCTTCACATACGTCCATTCCATGTGATATTTTCAAGTAAGGATTATGTTGAATTTACAGGTCCAATTACAAGCTAAATAGGGTAATAGGTAAGAAACGGAATGTCATCTCCCTTACTTGACTCATTCACGAAAACAAAATCAAACATGATCCCCTTTTTGCAACGGGTCGAATTCCAAACCTGCAGTTAAAAAAAAAAAAAATGGCATCCCTAATAAATTTTCACGTTATTCAAATCAAATCAGCCAGAAATCATATGGATATGATGCTGATTGTAACTAACTAAAATTGATGAGATTGTGTTAATTGAATGTAGTTGTCATTTCGACAAGACAACTAATATTTTGTGAGCACAACTTGAATAAATCCCACTTCCACGGCGCCTCCTCAAAGCTGCAAAAAATTCATTGCCTTTCTCTATTTTGCATGTTTTCTCTACTTACCATCACCGGCGCCGCCGCAGGCTCCGAAGTATGTAAAGCTCTCTCTCGCTGCAGGAATTTAATCAACGTTTGTTGTCTTAACTCTTTCGGAACCAACATGACAATGCAATGAACCATAGTAAGAAGATTTGTCCAACTCTGAGAAAATATGAAACAAATTGTAATTATGTTAAATTTCAGGGGAAATTTGTAATTAACCCTATGTTATTCAAGACGCTGTCGTTTGGAGGCAATACAACCACACAATCAAGTCAATTTTCTATACAGTTTCTACATTCTCTGCTGCAACCTCCAATGGGTTCTCTTTACAGAGCATCAAAAACCCTAAAAAAATCTCACTACGTGCTCTCTTCAATCCTTAAACGCAACCCAGTAAACCCCAGAATAATCCAAAGCCAGAACCACAATTATTTGTTTAATTTAGCCCGTCCATTTTCTTCTCATTCTCGGCAACACGGCAACAGAGAAAATACAAATTTAGACTTGACTCAATATCCGCCTGAAAGAATCAGAAACTTCTCTATAATTGCCCACGTTGACCATGGAAAGTCTACACTGGCTGACCGGCTTTTAGAGCTCACTGGAACTATCAAAAGAGGGCATGGGCAGCCGCAGTATCTTGACAAGTTGCAGGTATGAAGGTGCAATTTTTGGATGTTTAAATTTTCATTTGGCTTGAAATATGGAGTGGGTGTTTTTTATACTTAGCATTACTTTGAAACAATAGTAGTGTAGTGTTTCCAATGAGTTTGTTTGTTAATTTAATGTGGGTTTGTTTCTGGGATCGGCAGAAAATATAATAATAATTTGGGTCATTTCATTTAGTTTGTTGGATTAGGATTGCTTGCTTACTATTTGTCATTGGGAAAGTGTCAATATATAGATTTTTCTTCAGAAAGCAGTTTATTTGGATGGTTAAGTTTTAAATATAAATGAAGAATTCAAGGAGAAATTATTTGTCCATACTGGTGTAATTTCCAGTTTTATGATTCATTGCTATGTTTTTCTAAATATCTGATGCTATGTTTGCTGCATGCCATTTCAGAAATATGAAAGCTACTTCGTCCGTGTTCTTTCCCCCCCCCCCCCCCCCCCCCCAGATTTGTGTGTTTTCCTACTTACTGGTGCTGCACTACTAGAAATGTTGTTTTTATACTTGAAAAAGTATTGATTCCAGAATTTATTAACTGCCTGTTGTGTATGTAATGAAGTTTGGATATTTTTAGGTAGAGAGAGAAAGAGGAATAACTGTTAAAGCTCAGACAGCAACTATGTTCTACAGACACCAGATGAATGGTCTGGGCGCTAATGAAGCTCAAGAACCATCAAGCTTTCTGCTAAATCTTATTGATACTCCTGGTCATGTGGATTTCAGCTATGAAGTGTCGAGATCTCTGGCAGCTTGCCAGGGTGTTCTCTTGGTTGTCGATGCTGCCCAAGGTGTTCAGGCACAAACTGTTGCTAATTTTTATCTTGCTTTTGAATCTAACCTGACTATAATACCTGTCATAAACAAAATTGATCAGCCAACTGCTGATCCTGATCGTGTCAAAGCTCAGCTGAAATCAATGTTTGATCTTGAGCCTAGCAATGCCCTTTTAACTTCTGCAAAAACAGGGCAGGGTCTTGAGCACGTCCTTCCTGCAGTCATAGAGCAGATACCTTCCCCTCCTGGGATTACAGATACAACTTTGCGTATGCTTCTGTTGGATTCCTATTACGATGAGTACAAAGGAGTAATTTGCCATGTTGCAGTTGTTGACGGTACACTGCGCAGAGGAGATAAGATTTCATCTGCTGCAACTAGCCAAACTTACGAAGTTCTGGATGTTGGAATCATGCATCCTGAACTCACTTCTACTGGTGTCCTTCTAACCGGACAAGTTGGTTATGTTGTAACTGGCATGCGTTCAACAAAAGAGGCACGCGTTGGGGACACTCTTCATCACAGTAAAAGCATTGTAGAGCCTCTTCCAGGTATATCTTCACCTTTTTTGTCACTTTAAGTTTGTCTACAAGTGTTGTTTCTTGCCTTCTCATAGAAGTTTTGCAAATGATAAAGAGAATAGTCTCTAGCATAATAATTGGAGATTTTCCCGAGACTGGATTACTATTCTATGTTTTCTCCCATTTCTACTTTTGTTTTGAGAAAGTAATTATTTTGGCTGCTTTGCTGTATCTTCTTAATAGTACAATATGCAATTGTTGTGGCTGCAATGGCCGTAACACATTGCTTTCTAGTCCGTGCCTTAATTTTCTACTTGAATCAAGTAGTTTTGGTTGCTGTGGTCCTGATCTCTTCCCTCTCAAGTGTTTTTATGTGCCCTTAAAATGTAGGTTTTAAGCCTGCAAAACATATGGTGTTCTCTGGTCTGTATCCCGCTGATGGATCTGATTTTGAAGCTCTCAATCATGCAATAGAGAGACTCACATGCAATGATGCCGGTGTCTCTGTTACTAAAGAGAGCAGCACCGCACTTGGAATGGGTTTCAGGTGTCGCATCCTCTACTGAGTGATTTATCTCATATTCCTAAGTAATTATGTATGGAGTATCCTTTTTCCATGTACTTTTTGGTAATTCTAAGCGTGTTTTAATACAGGTGTGGTTTCTTAGGCTTACTTCACATGGATGTTTTTCATCAACGACTTGAACAGGTATTTTTCCCTCTTTTATGTTTGCAGTTGACATAGTCCTCAAGTGCAGCGTGAAATGAAATGCACATTCTAAGGCTTGGGTAGCACAAAATGGTTGCCAATTTTGTAATAGATATCCTGTAATCTATACACCTCTCAATGAAATCTTGCTTCCATACTTGTTGGAGTCAGCTTGTTGAATTTTCTTTCTCCTTTCCATTCTATCCAAGAACATTTTTTATTTTTTGGTTTTTTAGAAATTAGGCCTTTTTTAGGTACTCATGCAAGCTCCATAATTTGCACATAGTCTTAACATAAATAGGATTAATTGACAACCTTTCCATCATTCTTTATGGATCACCTCTATACAGCACAAAATGTCATTAAACTAATCCTTTATCATTGTCTTTACATTGATCATACTAACCTATATCTTACCATGTTGGATCTCTTTTATCTGCACATGTCCATCCTCTGTGGCATTTTGAGCGTGTTCAATAAGAATACTTGCTTATACACCTATAATTGACTTAGTAATTCTGCAAATATTTCTTTTTCTCATCAAACAGTCTGTTATGATCGACTTTGTAATTCTGGAAATATTTCTTTTTCTCATCAAACAGTCTGTTAATAAATGATAGGAGTATGGAGCTCATGTGATTTCTACCGTTCCAACTGTTCCCTACATATATGAGTACTCGGATGGGAGGTATGTCTTGTAGTATTGCTTCTAAGACTATTCTAAAAGTGCTTTGTCTAACAACACATAATGCCTTTTTCAGCAAAGTAGAAGTTCAGAATCCTGCTTCATTGCCATCCAATCCCAAAAAACGGGTTACAGCCTGCTGGGAACCTACAGTATTAGCTACAATTATCATTCCTAGTGAGTAAGCCCTCACACTCCCTTCAATGAATAACTTATTTTGCACCGTACTGAGTATTTGGTTATCCTGAATGAATTGTTTTCTGCTTTAAGGTATGTTGGACCTGTGATTACACTTTGCTCTGAGCGGAGAGGGCAGCAGTTGGAGTACTCATTTATTGACAGGTAATTCTGTTGCTGGGATGGTGATGCTTTTAAGATGAAAAGAGAGTAAAATTTGTAGTATCCATGGAACGTAGATCTTGTGCTCATTGTAAAACTTGCAGTTGAGATATATTTATTCCCTATAAGTCGAAATTGTCCCGTCAGTTTCTGCATTTGCAACATATGTTTTGTGATTTTAATTTGCAAGCCTTATGTACCCTATCCATGAACTGATCGTTTGTATTTAATACATGCAGTCAACGGGCTTTTATGAAGTATCGCCTGCCTCTAAGGGAAATTGTTGTTGATTTCTACAATGAATTAAAGAGTATAACATCAGGTTATGCATCATTCGATTACGAGGATTCAGAGTAAAATCTCTCTTTCTCACTCACTTTCTCTTCAAGACGTTTTTTTTTTTCATTCTTACGGAAGATATTCATACATCCTATGATTTATTTTTCCTCCTTGACACATTGGATGGTTGTCATTAATAGATATCAACAATCTGATATGGTGAAACTGGATATTCTCTTGAATGGTCAACCAGTTGATGCAATGGCAACAATTGTTCACAATTTGAAGGCACAACGTGTTGGTCGTGAACTGGTGGAGAAGCTGAAGAAATTCATTGACAGGTGTTGTCTTTTAATGCAAAATTAAGTTGTTGATTTTGTAGTTTATTTGCTTCTTTCCACAATACCTCATGTTATTTGTATCTGAGCAGGCAAATGTTTGAGATAACCATACAAGCTGCAATTGGATCAAAGGTTATTGCAAGGGAAACGTAAGTCATGTAAACTTTTTCTAACTGATTGTTGTTGTTTGTGAGATTTAGCCTTATCAGTTTTATTTTTATGGTTGTAGTATTATTCCAATATTTGATCATTGGTCGAAAGCAAAATCTTTATATAGCAATTCTAGTAGTTTTTCATTTGGCATTATTAAATTTAAAATTTTCATCTCCACTTATTCCATAGCTAATTCTCTCTGCGGACTTTTAGGATTTCGGCTATGAGAAAGAATGTTCTTGCAAAGTGTTATGGTGGGGATGTTACGAGGAAGAGGAAGCTATTGGAGAAGCAAAAGGAAGGAAAGAAGCGAATGAAACGTGTTGGTTCTGTGGATATACCTCAGGAGGCTTTTCATCAACTATTGAAAGTTTCATGAACAAAAATTGTCTCGAAGTACATCCATATTTTTGGAGGTGCTGGTAAGGTCTTTTGCTTTCAGATCATTTGTTGAGAATGAGCTTGAGAGCAACCCCTTGATCTGTTCATATCTGCTTGTTTGGAGTTACACCACGGAAAGTTTCTTGCAAAGAGCTGTTGCGAGGACATTACCAGATTCTTTTGTGGTCAGCTGTCCCCCGGAAACAATTATACAAGGCATTGAGTCACAGTTTTCTGCATAAATCTTGCATTAAGGATGCTAATATCCTTCGAAGATTGAATTGCCTTATCATTGGTGCTATTTGGTGAGACTGAAATCTCACTGCTCATTTATTGTTTACTTAGATTACTCTGATGTTTCATAGAATCATTTAACTTCTCTACATAAATAATATCAATAAGTTTTTCAGGTTTCATGCATGTATATGTACCATTTTATCATACTGTTGTACGAATGACATGAAAGCTTCTCTCCTAGAAGATGCTGTGTACGTTCTTGTTTGATCAATTAAACCTCCAATTTTGTTGAGTCTCCGAACTATCTACAATAGCGAATCACGAATACGGAAAATTTTCTTCGGGGACTGTTAACGTTTCTTTATCTCCTTGCGGTAACTAGGGCTTCCTACATAGTTCTAGCAAGTGCATTACCTGCTACAACGCTGCCATATAAACTAATCCATGCTCCATTACAAAGTGTCCTTAAAGAGTAAACTATGAGTTTCTTAGATAATTAAAAATTTTGAAATATTTATTAAATATTTTATTTATTGTATTTTTTTTAAAAAAAAAATGACTATTTTCTTTTATACTCTTGTTCCTCTCATACATAAACTAGCATATCTCTTATATTGCCTCGTACCAATAAAAAAAAAACAGTTCTGTAAA
The DNA here is from genome assembly GCA_032401905.1 of Swietenia macrophylla. Taxonomy (NCBI): domain Eukaryota; kingdom Viridiplantae; phylum Streptophyta; class Magnoliopsida; order Sapindales; family Meliaceae; genus Swietenia; species Swietenia macrophylla. The sequence goes on from CP135577.1 coordinate 3,580,492, forward strand.
GTTGAGTTAGACCTCAGCATGCATGCTCAATGTAATTAACAACATATTTATACCCAAAATCTATTAAGTAAGAGAAATTAAGAAATCTACAACCAAGAATTCAACCTGTTGCTTTTCATGATAAAATATGGCCAGAGTTGATCAAGTCCATACATAACTGGTTCAAGATTGCTCTATATTGTTATGTAACAATAATATTACAGAAATTATTTGGATATCTTAACATAATAAAGAAATTTTTTACACTTTGATCCATCATATTATTATTTCTCAAACAAATTCACTCTTTCAACTGCTGTGATCCTTGTTAACATTGCCTGTTGGGGTAGTATTGTTGCTCATCAAGATTGGAAATGGCAATCCTGCTTGAGAATTTGAAGAAGATGACAGACTATTGAAGTAGCTTGAAGCGCAAGCTTTTCCATTTTGTGTCGTGAGTGAATTACTTGGGAGGGTTGACGGTCTGCTGCAACAAATTCTGGACAAAATTCTGATCTCTTCCACCACCTTGTTCTCCATTAGTCGTTACCATTGTTGAAATGGCAGCCGCTATTACTGATCGAAAATTTGGATTCGATGTGATAACTTTGGTTAGGGTTTCTGCCAAAGATTGTTGAGATTGAGAAGCAGCTTGCTGGTTTTTATCCATGAAAGGTAGATAAACCTGATCTTGGGATTGTTTTCCTAAGCCTAATAATGACCCATTTGGAGTTTGATTGTAAGGGCCAAAAGCTTGGTATCCATTTCCCCAAAGTGTTGGTAACATACTGGATTCTGAGGAAGAAGAAAAGTCGAGATTTGCCGAAGGAAATTTTGGGGTGGAAGTAAAGCCTGAAGGGAATCTATTGAAATTAGAAAATGAAGAGGATGGATTGGTAAGGTCTAGAGTAATTGTCGGGAACAAAGGTGAGGAATGATTTGGGGAGTAGAATTGTTTTATTTTTGAGCTGTCATAGAGACTACTGAAGTTCAATCCATTTTGTGCCGATGCAGCAGTAGCTGTAGCTGTGGAGCTTAGGCCCCGCTGAGACGTCGACGATTCAGACAATAGCATGGAAGCTGCGGCGGAGGTGGTGGAAGCCATGGCAGCGGCCGCGACCGGAAGTGGGTGGTTGTGTGTTCCTTCATAGGTTGTGATTAATATTGACATGTCTTCAGCACATCTTTGCACCTGAAATTCATTATTAGACAATAAAAACACAATCAAAACATTTTCATACCGTATTTTATTACAATTGACAAATGAAAAACTCTTAACGCAAAATTTAGTACCTGTTTCCTTACAGGACATCCTGCTGCAACTGTACAACGATAATAAGCTCGAGGGCATGGATTTCCCTTGGCAATTTTCTGTCCATATTTCCTCCATTGACATCCATCATTCATCTGAGCATTAGAAAAAGAAAATTGCAACCTTCATTTACATTGAATTATCAAAGTGATCAAAACAAATTTACTGAAATCATGAAAGGATTTAACCACTAACCGTGGGTGTATCACATCTTGCTCTTACAGAAACCCTAGCTCTTTTCACCTCGCTCTGTGGTGAAACTTCATCATCTCCATTATTATTTCTCATAGTTTTCGAAGCTTTACTCGGCGGCCATGTTTCTCCTGCTTCCTCTTCCTTTGGCTCTTCTGAACTATTTTTGGGGCTTAAATTCGGCACAGCAAGCTCTAAAGATGGCTGAATTTTAGAGTCTAATGCAAGAGTCAAGTTCGCCTTCAACTCTTCATCTGATTCCCTGCTAATTTTACTAGAATTGTTGCTTGTTTTCGCTTCTTTTTCCCTTGTACTACTGCTTCTCCCAAGGCAAAGTGAAACAAGTTCAGGTGCCATTATTTCATCTTGGGAAAATGGAGGAGTTGAATCTGTACTAGGTTTCCTGGAAGGAGTTTCCTGCTGGAGGATATCGAAGAATTTCAATTGGAGAGACTTGTAATCCTTCTCGATTTGCTCTAACATTTTCTTTAATCTTTCATTTTCTTCTCTCACCTCACCCATTTCGGCTTTGGCATATTCAAGCTCATCTTCCTATGTAGATCAATACAAAAGCCATCTGATCAATTACCGAGTGAAGGTCCTTGAGAGAAGGATTCTTATGGCATAATTTGGAGATTTCAGGATTGAAAAACAATAGCATTCAGATCTGACCATGCACAGAATTAAACATGCTTTAAAAGACCTTGTTGTACAATTCGGGAGGCAAGGAGGAAAATCTAAGTAATGAAATTGAAAATCTTTGAATATAGCAGAATATATATAGCAAAGAGATGACACATAAATGAAAAAAAAAAAAAAAAAATTGGGCATGAGTAATTTTTTCTCAAGTGATGAATTACCTCGTTGCTATCTGCCATGTCCTCGTGCCTGCACGAAGATAATTTCAGACCGTTGACCTCCTGGAATTGTCCTCCAATTCCATCCTGAAAAACAAGAAGACCACTCATGTTGTTAATGCGTTTGATTTGCCTGAATTCAGTATTTTTGGTACATCATGAAGCAAATTAAAACACTGTCACTGTCATCAAACAGTAGAACCCTACATCTCAATAGCCAGTTAAACAAGATGATCTCCAAGAAAGTCGGAACGTAACATCTTCAGAAATCCAACATCTAAAACATGATCAAATCTCCAATACAGACAACAGAAATTGAAGAAAAAGAAGAAAACCCAAATCGACGATTGCTTAAACATGCATACCTTTCTAGCTTCCTGACTGGAACCTTCTCCAGCACTATTTTTTTCTTCCTTAACCACACAATCAGCAGAAGAACTAGCAGGCATTTTCAACAAAACCTCCATTGAAGCTCTGAAGAATTTCTCTTTGCTTGCTCTTGTAATAACTTTTTCTTATGTACAAATTTGAACATGATCTCCAATGAACTTCTCTTCCTAATATAATACCAAACCCCATTTGTCTTTTTTGACTAAAATAATATTACACCATTCAAAACTCCTACGCGGTACGCAGGCACAACACAAATTGTCAACCGCCCAACTACACGTCCATATGGCTTATTCTATTATCTTGTTAATAAACAATATATTAGAAGAATTCAACTTCAACTCTTTCACAGTTGAGACATTATTAACACACATGGAACAAAAATATGATCCGACAGAGCTGAATTTGCGGCCATTGTATTACATTGTATAATGTAATTGTACTATCGTTGAAGCTTCGTACTAAGACGACGTCACATGGGGCTAGCGGTCAAATTACATTAGCTTCCGGTGGCGGTGGTGGCTTGGCTGGCCGGTGGCCATAATATTTTTCTGGGCCAGCTTTTTCAGCATTGTTTGGCTGTCAAATTCGTTTGCGGTCAATACGCTTGATTAACACGGTGCGTTTGAAGACAATGTTATATATACATATATTTGTCTTTAATTTCATTGACCTTCTCGTTGTTAATTTATGTTATAATACGTAATTCTTCTTTTTCATTAATAGGGTTAGCTAGTTAAGGTAGGTTGAGGTAGGCTGGCTATATTATTATGGCACCAAGCATGTGGATTTAAATTTATTAGGGTTCTTCAAAATGAAGTTGCCCTTCCGAGCAAGTATTCAATACATAATTAATTATGATTATGATCTAATAATATATTATGTGAAATTATAGGGTCTGACTACGGTGTGTGTGTCTGTGTATTATAGACAAACTCGAAATTATAATTTAAAGAACTTACCCATTCCAAGATATATGTCCATATACCAACACTATTTACTTGTGTCCCATTGTTAATTTTATGTGACACTCAAAACTGGAGGACAGATTCAACTTTACTGATGAATTAATTAATCTCAATATTATCTTTCCATATGCTTTTTTTAATTAACTTCTAAGTTTCAGACTCAACAGTTGTGACCCCAATATATCTAGGGATCTGATCTCCCTAACTTGTGTCATCCATTTGAAACTTGGGTTAACTTAATCAAATCCATGAGATGATATTTAGATTATTAAAATCACCATGACTTGGATGGAGAAGGTTCATATTGCATAGTATTGGTAATTAACCACCTAGGTCAAACATTGAAGCCTTAATATTTTGAATTAAGTCACCTATGTTTAATTAACAATTCAATTAATGACTTCATAGACTTAGATGTATTATGAGGAGCCACCAAAGCCCTAAGAAATAGTTTAAACCATGAATTAGGTTAGAGCTCAACTTGGCATTTCATATTAACAAAGGTATCTTAAAAGTGTCGGCATCCTTGTAATTTATAAGTATATAACTGATAAGAACTAATGTTCATCCTTATTAATCAAGAAATTAGTCATCCATTAACGGTTAATTAATTAGGTTTCAGCATGCCTGGATATTGATGAGACTGGTCAGCATGCCTTTGCACTTCTTCAACTATTTAAATCCAAGAAATTGACCTCAACTTTTCCAATATTTATACCAAGGCTTTTTACCAAGCCAAGATTGAACATTTTTTAATGTCTAATTCACTCAGAATATTCAATTATTTATTATAGAAGGAAATAAGGGGAGGAGGGCATGGTGGTCCATACACATTGGGTTATGAAGACTTGAAATTTCTTTTCTTTTTTTAAAGTCTTGGTGCTAGTTGCTACACACAGAATTTTGGGGCAAGTTGTGATTACTAAATTCAATTAGGTCAATGGTTTAGATTAGGTTTTGAATTGATTATTGAATGTGAGATTCAAGTAAGAGAGAACTCAAAAGAATAGACTTGAACATATATAATTAATTCAAGTCATCTGCCATGTCTACCTCCCAATTGATGTTTACTCTTTAATTAGAAATATGAACAAAGTTCATATTCCAATATTATTTTTGCTCAATTACATTTGGATTACTATAAAGTGACTCTTGATTAAGAATTGAAATGTCTGCCATGCGGTGGGATTTTGTTTTATAAAATCCAAAGAAAATGTTGAAAATTTGGAAAAGACAGAAGAAATGAAGAAACTCAAGCAAAAGAACAAAGTTTTCAGCATAATCAATTACAGGAAATTTCTGCTTTAGATAATTTTGAGTAATGGAATCCAAAGTGATATCTCCATTTTATCATTCAACCCCATTTCATTTTTGGGCAGTAGTGTTATTCAAGCACCAGTGAGGAGAAGTTTGGGCACTGATATTATGGAATTAGGCCACTTATGTTTAGGGTTCAAATTAATTAATGACTGCATGGATTTTGATATATCCTGAAAGTCCACCAAATCTTATAAAGCATACGTTGGAGTCGGTGGTTAATATTTAAAAATTAAGTAAAAAATTTTATAATTATATATCTGCATATGCTATGAATAGTTGAAAATTATGAATCAAAAAAATAATGCCAAGAGCTATATTCACTCACATGAACTCATTTTCACTTAGATTATTAAAAAAAAATGCTATTTATTCTGATTCAATATTTTAGAAAATAATAAATTCTAAAATTATAAAATATTATTCATATTTTTAAAATTTAAAAAATTATTTAAAATATTTTTAATTTATTTTACATTAATCATAATTTGATGTTTAAGGTTTACTATGTCTGTCTTATATCATTATTCTATATTATAATCACTGTAAATAAATCACTCTTGATTGGGTTCAATTTTCTAGAGAATAACTTTTATAGAGGATAAGGAATTTGCAGAAGCAGTTCTCTATAGTCTCAAGCAAGCTATAGATTGGGGTCTTACACCTCTAATCATAGAGGCAGACTCTTTGAATGTGACATGACTAATTTCAGAGTACTTAGAAAGTAGATCTGAGATCGGTTGGCTAGTTGAGAAAATTAAGGAAATTATTTCAGCAAAAAAGTATGTTCTTGCAAGCCTTATTCCCAGAAAATATAATGTAATGGTCCGTAGGCTAGCTAAAATAGATGTGATTTTGTTCATTAGTTAGCCACCATGGGCAAACATGGTGGCACTTACATTATTGAATTAAGCCACATGTGTTTAGTGTTCAAATTAATTAATGACTGCTTGGACTTTGATTTATAGTGAAAATCCACCAAAGCTTTTAAGCATACGATGGAGTGGGTGATTAAATGGTTGATAAACATTAAGACACAAGTATTTATTAAAGTGATGAATGGAAACAATTAAGCATGCAAATGGAACAAAAACTCGGGATAGTCAAATTCAATTTCATTTCAACTTGGATAGTTTTGAGTGATATCACTCTTTTGGCATCAGCCACTTCATATCTGGACTGTTATTTGAATGCAACTGCATAAACATTTTCCAGGAGGTTTCCGGGAAAATGGGAATGAAAATCTATTTCAGAAATGAGGTCGAGGAAATCAATTATGAGGTGTAGGAAGAGGGGATCCAGTAAGAAATGATCGGAACAGTGTGAGAGCCTGTGAAGGAGATGTGAAAGGAACTTCATGAGCTGCACCTCTAACTGTTGCAGAAGTCAAATATGTTATGTTCTTGCCATCTCTGTGCGCACCAAATGACTGTGACCATCCCCCCACCTGCATGCAAAATCACTCAATTCAAACAGCAATATGAAGTTAAACCTTTTTACTAGATAAGCATATTTGTTGATCGATTTAACTGATAAAATTTTTAGGGCAGTAAAAGAGATATGGGATTCGAATTCTTATTAGACTAAGCTGGAAGAATGATCAGGTCTATCTTGATAGAATATTAAGGAAGATCATTTACTTTGAAGATCACATATGTAGTTCTTTAGAGTTTGACATGGATGCATGCATACCTGTTTATGATCATACCAAGGAGCATAAGGTGTAAGGGGAAGCAACTTCAACTCCTTAGCCAGCATATTAGCAATTATCCTTGTTTGAGTTAGAGGTATTTTTGTATCTTGGTCTCCACTGGAAAAAGTTGCAGGTCATTAGTTCAAAACATTGTAACGCTAGAAATATAAACCACGAAAAAGCAAAGAAGCTAATGAGAAACCTGAAAAGCAGAATGGGAATGCCTTCAGTGACAAGTTCTGAAATGAGTGGAATGATGTTCAGCTCAAAATTGTCCAAATGATAATCAAGAGGCCTGCAAAATGAAATTTCGGTGAAAAATCAAAAATCAAAAATAAAAATTCTGATTTGGGAGAGAAAAAGAAGAATTGGAGACCCTCCACAGAAGCTCCATTCGAAAGGCAGATAAGTTGTGTTCGCATGAAGTGCTTTTTGAACTTGTGGCTTGTTGAGATAAGCAAATATTCTGTCATTAAGGCATGGATCACCACCACTCCTACTAACTCCACTCCTTGCCAGCTGCCCACATTATGACATTGAGGTTATCTATAGATAGAATATACATGTTTAACTATTAATGTACTTCAAGTTACATGTTCTAATATTGTAATTGCCAAAATCCAATATTATAAGGATAATTTTGTAATTTTAAATAATGCGAGGACCTATATATTATAAATGAATAAACTATGACTTATAATGTAAAAACTGAGGAAACAGATATTATCATCCCGAAGTAAAACCATACTGTATATACGCTTAAGAATGCTATGGCAAATGCAATACCAAGTATGTTACAAGCCTACGTTTGCATACCATTCTATGTATCTGTCCATGCTTGCCTTTGGGTTTAAATTGCTCTGCAGTGCTTGAAGATAAGCACAAGGGCAAGAGCAAGTCCCCACTGTCGACATCATAAGTAACTTCTTCCATAACTCTGTCGAACACATCAATGCATCCCTTAGAAATTTGATTGTGAACATATTCTCGCAGATACTTAGACTCATTGCATACTGTTTTCTCCAACATCAGTGTTTCATCCGATATTGCACCGTGTGACCACATAAATTCGCCAGACAACACACTGATGTCAAGGTCTAGGAGTGGATTTCCGAGCTACAAGTTTGAGACGACTGGATTAATTGAAGCTTTCTGCTTAAATTTGGAAATTCAGTAGGAGAAGTGAATAATTCTGCACAATTTGTTCTTACAGCAATGGCTTTGAGCTTGACCGGTTTACCAATAGGCTGCTTGTTGTACTCCATTATCAAAGCTGCAAGTTGGGGAATATAGTGGCCTGAAATAGAAAGTTTATATTTTCAGGATGTCTTGTATTTGTTTTGATAACAAATCTATTAAGTAATTACCTGCATAGCTTTCACCAGTTAGGAAGAATTCAGAATCCTTGTACTGTGGAAATTCTTCTAACCAGTTCAGAATGAATCTCAGATTATCCACCGCTGTAGTAATGTCCCAAAACAACAAACCATTATGGAAACTGTTTAACCGGCTAAACACAGATTGATTTTCGATTATGTAGGGAGAAATTGCATACCAGTTGTGGTATCATTCCAGGACGTGTAATCTGAGCTTGTGTTTGAATATGAAAATCCAACTCCAATCGGTGACTCGACGTATAACATATTTGATTCTGTGGAACATTTAGTCATGAACAGATATCAAAGCAAATCAAACAGTCTTCTGAACCTAATGAAAATCTCATTACCCAAGTTCCAGGAGTATGCATTCTTAAGGAGCAGTCCATTTTCTCCAGGTTGGAATGGACCATGTTCCATGAAAGCACCAAAACCAACGGAAGAACAGCCAGGACCTAGCCAGTTTTACAATTCCAAACAGAAATCAATCAAACTAGCATCATTTCACAAAAGAAAATTTCCGTCAGAAAATGTACCTCCATTGAGCCACAAGGTCAAGGGAAGTGAAAGATGATCAGCTGATTCAGCTTCGACAAAGTAATAGAATAGAGCTCTGCCATGGTGGGCATCTGTTACAATGTACCCAGAATATTGTTTGAAAGAAACATTTATGGGTTGTCCCGGTAAAGCTGTTATCAGTTCAGCAGAAGATTTGCAGAAAATGAAAAAAAACAACAAAGAGAAGAACCAGAAAGCCATGAGAGACTGAGCTAACAGAGAGATGGACAGATTTTCCTTTAGTGTTAAATTTATGTACAAGATTTTTCATTGACTGTCGCATTAGGGTTATGGACTGCATCGTTTCGGTGCAATCAAGGCAGTATACGGAGATTTGCCGGCTTCTTGTTTTATCCGATGTATTTGTCAATTTTAATACTTCTTCAAAAATCACTTTCAGCAGGACGGCTGACAAAAGTGCTTTTATAGATGGAATTATACTAGAGAAAACAGGCATACCAGTAGCAATTTTTCTCCAATTAATTGTTTACAAATGGACCAACAAATGATTTTCGGTAGGAAGAGTAAGAAAACCAAGCCCGAGTATAGCAAGATGAAATTGATATAACACGCCCGTGGAAAAAAAACATTTACAAGAACAGTTAACAGAGAAAATGACGTCATTGATATAGGAGACAAAAACCTATCCAAATTTTCTATGGTGGATATTACTGGAAAGAAAAATTTACTCCAAAACAACCAAACGTCAATGTTTCTTCTGCCTGTACTAAAGTAGGAAAGTGTGATAAACGTTTGCCTGTACCCGGAAAGTACTTACAAGACATTTTTTTCTTCTTCCTTTCAATTCTCCCTAGCTACCATGTCCTGGCCGTAGCAGAAACATTCAGTTTGGGAAATTTGATCAACAACCCAAATCTTTCCGTTGGTAAAATTACCAAACTGACTTGTCATTATTGCTCAAGAAATTTTTTGGTCACATTTCTCAAAATTCTTTGCTAAATTTTTCGAAGCAAAAAGAGAAAAATTGGATGAACTGTAACTTTAAACCAATTATTCTGTAATATTAAAAATAATCCCATTTCTGGTCCTTTTTATATATATATATTTAGCAATCCATGTCAGGCCAACTACAGAGTTTGAAGAAAAGACCGATGATACGGAAACAAAAAAATGCACTTTTAACATTTACTCATTGATCGTTGAGCTGAGCAACTACAGACAAATTCCGGTGCACTTTCAACTGTGGTTTTCTTTTTCCTTTTTTTTTTTTTATATATGTACAGAAACTGTAGAGTGAAAAAGAACCAGGTGATTTGATGACCCCAAATAAAAGAGGAAAAGAAAAACCAAAAACAGAAATAAAACCGACATTAAAAGTTCTAAAGCTGCACAGAACTGGAAGCAGAGGCGGCAGCAGCAGCAGGCCGTTGGCAACATGGGAAGCAAGTGATGAGGTAGAGGAGTGAGCTCATTTCTCCACTATTTCTGGGCCACTATATTTACCTCCAACTGCAGCCAAGTCTTCAGGTTTTTCCCTCTCTTGAAGCCATGCATAGCTTTCTCTCTCTTCTTCAGGGACTGACACTCCATCAACTGGAAATTTTAAACAGAATCAGATCATCAAGATTTTAGTTCTTCTGACAATAATTGATTATTCTGAAGGTGAAGGAGCAATGAGGTACCTGAGAAATCAGCAAATGAGAAGTCGAGGTAATATGAGCAGTGACGTCCGGCAGGATCAGAGTATGGTGGGCCGAGGACATCAAGCACTGCACATGCTGTTACTGCTGTGAAGCGATGCATGTTGCCTCCATCGGCAGGATAAAGGATGGAAGTGTTGCAAGGGGCGGTAAAATTGGAGTCGACCTTAACCTTTGCCAGCCGCATTTCAGGCTGCTTTGCTGAATCAAGAATAACACCAAGTCAAGAGGGAAAAAATCCCATGGATCCAGCAGATGTTGCTATGGGAATAGACATTAAAGACAAGGCATCAAGAAGCATAAAAATGTGCCAATTCCAAGAAAGTTGCCCAATGACCATTCAGAAAATCTAATTTTAATGTGTAACCATTTAAAGCTTTTCTCTAATCCAACTAAATGCTGAAATTTCTCTCAAATTCTACCCTTAATTTAAGCCCTAAAGATGTAAATGCCTGGCTGTATGTGACACGTATTGCTAATGGGGAAGGGAGCTAATAACAGAGACGATTTGATGCCATTGCAACTATAGATTCCAATCAGATACCAAATCTAGGCCCAAGACAAAAGACCAATTCATTGGTGAATGTGCGGTCATAGGATTTGAGAAAATTATATTTAAGAGTCTAAGGAATCCATTGATTTCAAATGCAATCTACATTATAAATCTATTGCTTTTCCTTTATGTGTGTTAATCATGTGGCAACACTTTCTTGGTCTATGAACTTTAAGGAGCATTGTGCAAACATCTACTCTGTCTATTGAGAGATGGTGAACAACAAGAAAATACTTACTTTCTGAGGAATCTGCATTAGTAGATGTTTTGCAAGGGACATCAACCATCCAGTCATATGATTTGATGTGCATGGTCCCAAACAGAAGCTTGCTGAAAACTGTCATTCCGGGGTGATTGTGAAGAGGAATGACACCTGATGGTGGCAAACAGAAGATTCCCATCTACAATGAAAAGTTAGAGTTGAAATAGAAAATAAGAACAAAAATTCCCCATCTCCCCGAATATGCAAATAGGAACTAGAAGACAGTAACTTACCGAGAATTTGTCACATTCATGGATGTGCAGGTATGTTATCTTAGGATTCTTTTTGCGAAAATATGGCAATTCCGGTTTTAGGCCAACATCTGCTGGTCTGATGTCATCTAAAAAAAACAGAAGGCAGCCTCATTAGCAATAAAGAAAACAAATATAGGGGGAAAAAAAAAAAGAACAGAGAGAAAGAATTGTTACTTCTCAAAATCACAAAATTCATCCTCAGCATGGAGCTGGACAATATCTTTCTCATACACTAAAAAAAAGCATCTAAATTATAAAAAAGAAGATGATTTAAAGCGAAGCTATCCATTGCCCGGCTTTCCTAGAGCTTCCATTTCAAAATACCACCCAAAAAACTAACAAAACATGTTCCTCAACTATAAAGAAAACAGAATGGAGTACTACTAAGTGATGCACAAGAAACACAGGGCACAAATTGAGGGTCTCTTTTATTTCAAACTCGATCCAATACATAGCCTGGCACATAAAAGAACAGAAATGTGCTTGTATATAGCCGAAAAACAAAAATGCAAGCACCATACAAAAGGAGTAGAAGAACATGATAGAATGAAATAAACAGCCAAGCACAAATTCCATCATACGGATATGATAAAAATGCCAATGTCAAAAGGATAGGACAATACTAGAAGATGAAACTATGGCAGCCACAAAATAATCACAAGAACCACGAGAATTGAGACGGAGAAATTCCAGAAAGCAGAATTTGCATATAAAGAATCAAAACACTGAGATAACTATATAGTTCATATACACACACATGATCATCAAACAACACACAAGCAAAAGCCAAAATTTCAATAAAATTTAAGTGGAAACCAATCTGAATTGTCGAAAAACACCAAGTCCAAAACCTTTTAGTATGCAATCGAAATTTGAAATTCTGAAACACACCCAATCAATAATCTCATAACAAACACAACAAACATTAGTCAGCGAATCACAGCATACCCAAAACAGCTCGTAGCCGTTCGATTTTCTCAGGAGAGGGAATGATCCCAGTCCCACCAAAGGCAAACACATCCTTGCAAGTATCATACAGCCTCTGAACCGGCGACAACATTATCTTCTTTTGCCGCCCCAGTTTCCCCCTTGACTGCTTGTTCCTATTCGTGTTGCTACTCCTACTTCCAATCGAATTCGATACCGAATTCTCTTCCGTCTTTGTTTCCTTTGGTAACTCACTCAACTCTTTCCCATTCGAATCCGCCAATTTCGTCTTAATCCCCATTCAACCCCCTCCTAAACACAACAGAATTCCAACTTCACCTCAAAAACAGGGGAACACACACAGAAACACCAACAACACAAACGAACACCAGATGGATATCAAAGAAAACTCTTAAAAACTTCAAACTATGATCTGGACATTCTCAAAAACTAAAAATTTACCCAGAAAAACTGTGTAAATTTTTATTTTTTTTCATTTTATGAAGTAGAAAACACTGTTTTTTTCCCCTCTGGTATAAAGAGTTAAAAGGAGAAGCACAGAGACGTGAAATGATGCATCTTGGTAGTTGTTGAAGATGAAGGCGAAGTATTGAAGCAGTGAAAGTTATATAAAAGAGAGGATTTGGTCATAGAGTTAGAGCTGTAATGGAAATACAGTTGGTTTGCGGAGAAGGATGAGTGAAAACCAGGGGCCATGTCTTGGCTTAATTCTATGGGCTATACTTCCAACAGCGGAATTTTATCCACTCTTTTGAGTCTTTTTCTTTCCATTTTTGCCCTTCTATTTTTCTTTTTCATAACTCTCTCGTACCAACTAATTAATTACCATTGCCTATTAATCTATTTCCATATTTGGATAATTAAAAAATAATTTTTTAATTATTTTTCATATATAAAATTTATTTATAAAATAATTTTAATATTTTACATTTTTATTTTTTATATTAAGTTTTAAATTATAAAATTAAAAAAATTTTAAATGTTACAATACATGTTTTGTAACTAATTCTCCTTATATAATATTTAAAAATAAAAATAAATGATAATTAAACAAAATAGAAGAAAGAGACTGCTTTTGTTTTCTATAATTTTAGAAACATGTGGGAAAGGGTTTACTTTTGAATTGCATTTTGCAATGATTTCAAAAACATTTTCATAAGACACTATTAATTTACTAGGATTTTTGAAATTTAAATGACAAAAGGCAATAATAATTTCTTTCTCTCTTGTCCTCCTTTAATTGGGTTTACTTGTTAATTGCAATTTTAGCTCTCTAATTATGGAAATAAAGGATTTGGAGGTGTATTTGGGAAATCCTTACAATTTTAGGAATAACATTGTGAGTTGTAATGTTCCTCCTTTGCATTTAATGACATAAATATTTCATACAAATATTCTCTATTGTACATAGGTAGGGATGTTTAACTTATTAGCAAGTTCTATTTACTTGATATACCTTTTATATTATACAGTTAAACACGTTTAATTTATTAGAAAGTACTTTTTATGTTTTATTAATTTATTTTATTAGATTTAATTATAATATATAATAATATGTAAAATATATTTAATTTTATATTAATTATTTTAAATTTTATGTTTGTATTTTAATTTTTTTAGATTATATATTTTTATTTTTATATTTTAAATTTTTGATATTGTCTGTTTTAAATTTTTTATTAATCGCTTTAATTTTTTTATATTTTAAGTTTTATATTAAAGAATATAAAATATATGAGATATATTTTAGCTAATTTCCTTTTTATTATGTACCCATTTGATGTATATGAACAAAAATTAGTAAAAGAATGTTAATATTTTGAAAGTAATGAGCTTATTTATAGTTTATTAAATTTTGTGGCACTTAGTTTTTTGATATTTGCGAATGAGCCCCAAGTTTGAGTGTGTGAATTATTTGTAAAGCCGCAATGGCCACATGATAACGCATGCAATCAAATCATCATAACCAATTATTACAAAGTTGGTCTGGTTTTAGGAGCCAATCAAATCATTAACAATGTTTTTCACGTGTAAATAGACTTTATCTTGTAAATACATCTGATTTAAAGAGACATAATTTCACAAAAATGGCAAAAATATATCATAAAATTTATATGCTCAAAATAAGAGAGACAAAGTTTAAGAAACTTCATTGTCTTCAATTAAAATACATGCGTTTTAATTAAAAATAACGAGTGATTACGAAATTCATCAAAGATATTTTATATATTTATAAAAATTTATTAGAATTTATTGTTAATTCAAACACAAACCAAACTTTAATTTTTACGGTCAAATCATATATGATTATAAGTTAGAAAATTTTTAAAGGAGTATAAAAATGGCTAAGTAGATTTGTAATATATTTTAACTATCATAAAGTGATTTATAGTCACACAAACCAAAAAAAATATAACTAAAATCATCAAAAATACAATCAATCAATTTGGAGAAAAAAAATAATGTTATTAAATTATATTTGCCATTGATAATAATGAAAATTAAGAAAAAAATTAATAATATCGCATTTCAAACTTTTGTTTCATACAAAAATGATACAGTGATAATTCAAACATAAACTATCATGTAAAAGTTAAATATCAATTATAGTACTGAATTATAGGATTTTAATTCACAATTTATAGGACTATTATGAAATGAAATCAATAATACTTGTCAAAATTTGCATCCATCTAATTACATAGATGAAATGATTGGAACAATTTTCATTCACATACATAATCGATAGATATAAAATTTAATAGATTAGCTACCCATTGTCATACAACATAAATGATGAATGTTTAAATTTTATTGATATATGATACAATGACTAAAATTAAAGAAAAATAACATATGCAAATAAAATAATATGTAGAGATCATGCGCGTAATTAAAAAAAATTGGATACATGCAATATGTTATTTTTTTAATATAAAATATTTTATTTATTAATAGTTAAAGGAAACTAATTTTTTAACTTAAAGAGATGTAGAATTTTACTCTATCGATGTTAATCATAAAATTACTAATTAATCAAGTAACCCAAACCCCAACCCCAACCCCAATCCCCCATGTTCAATTCCTTTCCCATTTTATAGTTCATTTTTTGGCCTATAAATTAAATTCAAGCCTTAATTATTAAGGATTAACTATAGTACTTGAGAATACCATTGTATCTCAAAAAAATTTTAGTTAAGTAACTTGAAATAATTTTTGTAAAAATTTTAAATAAAAAAATATTAAAACATATAAAATAAAAGACAAACAATATTTGAAATATACAATAAAAAATTTAAAATATATAATAAATAATACTTAAAATATAAGTAAAAAATTTAAAACGACTTTTGAACAACTTAAAAAAATAGATACAACGGTATCCTCAAGTACTATAGGTAAACCTTAAGTATTAGTAACATATTAATTATAGGTAACATGAATTATATATATTTACAATTTCTATTATATTTTTCCTATCGAAAAGCCCTTCCCGACAACAAAAGTAACCCTTTATTACCAACCAAAAAATGGTCAATTTTAAACAAAATCTAAGGTAAAAATACAAGGATAAGATGGGAAATCAAACCGTTTTATTTCTAAATAAATGACGAGGAAGTATTTCTCATAAAAGGGTCAGTTTTCAATAATTTCCACGAAAAAAGAAAACCCTAGTCTAATTTTTGCTTTATAGTTTTTAGGCATGCATAAAGAACTTGTCGTTGGACTCTTGCAACTTAAGTTAATGCCCATCTTGTGCATTTATTAGAAAGGAAACTTTGTAAAGAAACAAACGGCCAAAATGTTTGGTGAAACGACTTGTTTTTGTTGTCCTAAGACGAATGATTTGTAAGCCCTTTCCTGCATGCAACAATATTCTGAAAACACAGACGCACCCAACACACTGTTTTCAGATTCCGGGGTGCTGCTTCTGGTTTTTCAGAAAACTTCCCACGTTGTTGTTTGTAGGCCAAGCTGCTGGTTGATTGAAATATAAACACGTTGTCTCTTGAACTCGCAAGGTGTTGGCATGGTGTAGATTGGAGAAACATGGCAGAATTCATTTCTATTAGTCAGTCCACAGTTCTTCTGGTTTGCTGGCAAAGATTTCTGGTCAAGTCTCGAGATAATCATGACTTCAATGAGGAAAAGGTAGGGTGGAAAAATATGTGTTTCGTCACAAGGACTTTACTTCGATCGTTTTATTGAATGAGACATATGTCTCATTATCAAAAATGACATTTAACATTGAATATTGGGTTGTTTTTTTTAATTTTTTAAACTTGATAGCTACTCACATATTTATATTTAATTAGTTAATAATTTTATTTCACAATTATTATATTTTAAAAATTACAATACCCTAATCTCAAATACATTCTTAATCGTTTGGTAAAAACACAATATGCCAGAATTAAGGCATAATTGTAGGAGACATGGTGAAATTTGGAAACAAAAGTGTAGGGCACCCACGTTATACCGTATGTGGGTCTGTGTGCCAGAGAACCAAATTTGACAAAGAGTGTTAGCTTTTCGTAAATTGCGACCTTATCTTTGTTGACAAACCAAATTTTGTGCCTTGACAATTTCAATTTCATTACTTAACCAAACATGACTATGCAACCAAGTAATTATTTCTTTTCAATATTATTTCTTCTTAGATATGTAAATGATTCACATTCAATAAATCAAAGACAATTTCTTTATTGTGACATCACATATAATTCATCTGTCATAGGGTACGTATTATTAAAAATTTTTATTTTTACACAAAATTCTTTACGACGAATATATTAAATAAGTAATAAATAGAGATAAAGATGAAGAAAAAAATATCAATTATACATACAAAATATTTATATAAAAAATTTTTATTTTAAAAAAAATTATGATCGTCAAAAACAGTATTTTTAATAATTTTTTATTATTCTCGAATCTTAATTACATTATATCGTACTTAAATTTTCATAAATTTTAGTGTTTCTTTCAATAGAATTTGTCTCGTTCAAAAACTTAAATTTTATTTGAACCTCCTGATTAATAATTTATTTCTTTTAAAATTAATATTTTTTTCTTATTTAAATTAAATTTTATCTTGAATAAGTAAATTTTATAAAAATTTGACTTAGCTACTAAAATAAAAATTTTCTTAAAACAAAAAGATTATTAACAAAAAAATATATTAAAATACTCTAATTACTTAGAATATAAAATTTTTATTAAAAAAAGGTCATTAATTTCAACACACACACACACAGATATATATGCATGGGTATATATATAATGCGTACGACAACACAAGAAGAAAAGAGAGATTCAAGATCAATGGGGAAGTGGTTGTGTTATGTCAATGTTTGTGGTTAGCCCTGGCCATTTATATTCTTCTCATAATATGAAACCAAAGAGATGCCCATGTTTCTCTAGAAACCAAAGAGAAAGGGCAACAGCTAGCCACCGCCATCGCGTTTTCAATATTATGGAAGGGCAACAGCCAGCCACCACCGTCGTGTTTTCAATATCATGCTTAAGAACTTCTTCGTTGCTTGCAAGAATTGATCCGAAATTCATGCATGCAACGTTAAAATAAATAATATGATAATATTATTTAATTAATAAAAAATTTTATTTATTAATTATAAATAAAAAAATTAAATATATTTATTTTTAATTAATATAATAAAATAAATTTATAAAATTTATTTTTAATTTTTTTATTTATTATTAATAAATAATTTTTTATTAATTAAATAATATTATTATATTATTTATATTAATATAATAAAACTTACTCGTCTAAAATCATATTGCCATAGAAAACTTCACTGATGCAAACCTTGGCAGATTCTTTGTGTCGTTGATTATTAGATCCGTCATGTGATGGCTCTTGTAGTACGATGCGTGGAAGATGATATGTATGTCTTCTAAGAAGACAACCAACCAAACAAATATAATTAAATAAACAAAACCATATTATATAATTTTATTCCAAGATTCGATCAAACATGTTGATACTGTCACACTGAAATGTGACACCTGGGGAATAACATAATCCAATGTTTGTACAACTTGGATGCTTAAAAGCATGTGCACTCTTTCGTAATTAAATTGCCTTTGAAATTTAATATCAAAGGTCCTGTAATGCGCTTGAATGAATCTTTGACTTGCCTTTTCTTCTCCATATTCCATGTCACACATTTGATCAATCAAATTTTAATCTTTTAAGATATGGTTTAGAATATTATCTTCTGAATTTGACAGATCGTAGTAATGTCAAGATAGATTATATTAAAAATTATTATATTTTTGTAAGTAAAATATTTGGTAAATATTAATTTTTTTTATAAAAAATTATTTATTTATTTTCACTTAACATAAAGTGAGTTATTTTACTCGACATTAATTATAGTTTTAAGCTTATAACAACTATATTTTTAAAATTACAACACTTTAATATTAAATAAAATTTTAATTAAATTTAATATCTTCAAAAATAAATCGATTTAGTTGGGCTCTGCCCGGCCTTGAGCCAAAGATTCGATCACTTTAATCTAAGTTGTGGGCTTCAACTTTGAGTTCATAATTTCTGACATAAAATATTATTTATTTATTTTTGTTAAACATAAAAGTGAGGTATTTTGCTAGACATTAGTTGTAGCTTCAAGCTTACAACAATTATATCTTTAAATTTAAAATATTTTAATATTATATAAAATTTTAATTGAATTTAATACAACGATAAAGATTTATCTTGAAAAATAAATCGATTTAGTTGGGCTGGCCTTGAACTGAAGAGTCGATAACTCTGATCTAAGTTGTGGGCTTCAACTGTAAGTTCATAATTTCTGTTGTAATGATTAAATCTAAATACACCGCCTCTTATGTTTAATGCCCGGCGAAAGGGTGTAATCAAGATTTTTATAGGTGTATTTAGTATCTCTTGTTTGGCCGAGTTGTTCCGTTAATATAAACCATAAAAGCCTAATAAACGATAAGCTAAAGCCCAAAAGTGAAAATCTCCCGTCCCCGTGACAACGAAGATAGCAGGGAGAGCAAATTCCAGAATTATATATATGAAAAAAAAATTAAAATAAATAATTATAGCGAACTCAGATCTATATCTGCTACGACTCTGATCTCTAATTTTCAGAAAACGCACGATAAATTCCTCTTCCGTGCTTTGGATTCGAAGATTGTAAAGATGTACGGATTCGAAGCGCTGACGTTTAACATACATGGAGGATACCTGGAGGCGATCGTGAGGGGCCACCGGGCGGGGCTCTTAACGGCCGCCGACTACAACAATTTGTGCCAGTGCGAAACGCTTGATGACATCAAGATGCACCTCTCAGCCACCGAATACGGTCCTTACTTCCAAAACGGTGCGTTTTTGTTTTTAATTGTGTAAATTGAGTTTTGATTTTCCTTTCGGAAATGGAATTTTGGATTCTTAGTAATTTTATGGTAATTGGACTCAGTGCGTAGTTGATTTTGTGTTGATTGTGTCTATTGCGCGGAGTTATTGTTGTTTTGGTGGATTGGACAAAAAATGGAGGTGAAAGTTTGGATCTTTGGTTATTTTTTGGTAATTGGAGATTTGAGAAGTCAATGTAGATTAATTACACGTTTTTGTTCTTGATACGTATGCGTGTATGTTGATAGTTGTCTTTTTGAATGATTTGTGATTGTTGTTTTGTGCTTCTGGTCAGAGTTCAGTTGTTTTTCTGAATTTTGGAAATAAGGTTTGATTTAGATTTGAGTATTTGATTTGGAGTTTGCATAGGAATGGAGTTGTGAATTTTGATTTTCTATGTTGAATTGAGCTGATTTTGATTGTTGAATGCTGGAGTGGCCCGCTCTAGGGTGTCTCCGTGAAGGCATTGTGTTGCATGAACTTGTAGAGAAAATGTTCGCTACATATTTGTCAAATGTATGAAATCAATTAGTTCATGAAGAGTAAGTTAAGTGAATGGCACTATTGTTGAACAGATTGGGAAATTTTTTATGGCAATCTTTTGGCTGTTTTATGTTGTCAAGTTTATTCGGTTTTGACCTGAATGGATGGGATCAAATTTCTTTCTTGAGTTATTTCTCCATTGTGGTTTTTAGAGTCATTGATCATACTCATTGATTTTCGTATTTTGCTTGCAGAACCTTCTCCGTTGCATACTACTACAATTGTGGAGAAGTGCACTCTTAAACTGGTTGATGAGTACAAGCACATGCAATGCCAAGCCACTGAGCCCTTGTCAACCTTTTTAGAGTATATCACGTATGGGTTTTTTTTTTTTTTTGAAATGTTGTTTCTGGGTTTGAATATTGTTATGCACTCTTAGAACTGGTTGATGTTAGATTTGCCTACCCCATATGGAGCCTTGTTCCCAATAGATGTGGAGGTGGATTTAAACTCCATAATTTCATTTATGGTAAATTACTGGAGAGGAAATGAGTAATATTTTCAGTTTTTTCCTGCAGATATGGTCACATGATAGACAACGTTGTCTTGATTGTTACTGGAACCTTGCATGAGAGAGATGTTCAAGAACTACTGGAGAAATGCCACCCTTTGGGCATGTTTGACAGGTATGGTTACGTCTACATACTTTATCTTTTGGATATTTTGTTAATTCATTAAATATTTCTTAAAGCTTTCCCTTACTACCCTCAGCATTGCTACACTGGCTGTTGCTCAAAATATGAGGGAGCTTTATAGATTGGTGCTTGTTGACACACCATTAGCACCATACTTTTCTGAATGTATTACATCAGAGGTATGTGCTATTTTTACCTCTTATTTTCATTCATTGCGTTTTGGCAGGCTTTAGTTTTATGTTGATTCTCTATGCTAGCATAATACTTAATTGGTGCTTTACAATGCTGGAAAATGTTAAGATAGAAGCTCCTTTATTTGTTTGACATATGCTTGTTATCTTTTAGTTATTAAGGAAGGTTGTGAACGAGAATCAGTGATTTAGGATTGGCAATAAGACTGATCTGTTTTCGCGAATCATGTTCTCAGAAAATTATCCGATGTCTATGCTGTTTTACTATTTCAGTGTCTTATATATTGTATATTTTTATTAATAAATGAAGGTTTACCGATATTTGAATTTTAACAATGTTATACTATTTGTTGTTAGAAGAACTTTGATTTTAGATTCTGTGGGTTGCTGATATATTTAATATGTTTTCCCTTTTAGGACTTGGATGACATGAACATTGAAATAATGAGGAACACTCTCTATAAGGCATACCTTGAAGATTTTTACAAGTTTTGTCAGGTTAGAGTTGGTTCCCTGATAAGAAGAAAGCTTTCTCCCCACCTTCTCTGCCTGCAAAGTTTTCTCATGAGTGTAATATGATGCTTCCTTTAGAAATTGGGTGGTGCCACCGCAGAGATTATGTCTGACCTCCTTGCTTTTGAGGCTGACAGAAGGGCTGTCAATATTACCATAAACAGGTGCTGTTACTATTGTTGCATTTGGTCCAGATTTATCTTGAATTCCTTTTTTTTTTCTGGGAATTTTAATGTTTGTCATCTTCAAGCATTTTTCTAGGGTTATTAAATTGGTTTAAGTTGTGCAGCATTGGCACTGAGCTTACCCGAGATGATCGACGGAAATTGTATTCTAATTTTGGTTTGCTGTAAGCTCTTTACTCTAGCTTGGTTATGTTTTGGCTTTAGCTAAAATGCACTGGTTTAGTATGTCTCGCTGACAATCATTTGCTTATGTACAGTTACCCCTATGGCCATGAACAACTTGCTGTCTGTGAGGATATAGATCAGGTTTGTTTTCAGTTTTGGTTAAGGGGAATTGAAAAGAGCTGCCTGCGTTTTTAATCCGGTGTTTTGGATGGTTATCTGCACTCTGGAGAAATACATTTTAGCTGCTGACTCCTGAAGCCAATATTTGTGTAGGCCTCCTGACTTACTAGTGTCTCTTGGCTGTTGACTCAGGAGTCTTGGCAGTAGGCTTTATTTCTACTGTTGCTTATGTGCTCTGGCCCGCCTAGAGCTTTATTTCGTATCCCTAGCTTTATTTTGCATCACTGCTGTTGAGGTTTGGCATCTTCCAGAAAGATAGCTTCTGACGGATCTAAATCTTTTGCAAATTATTTTATTATTCTTACCCACATTGTTCAAACGCCATCCATTTTTGTAGCTAGGGAACTTCAAGCTTTGAGAACTGCTAACTGGTGTGACTTGGAACATGGCATGAAGAGTGATTGAACGATAATTTTTTTGTGGACGTGTATTTTTTGATGTGTCTGCATTTCCTATTAGAATTTAACTGTGGTTTTGGCTCTTATTTTCTGCTGCATTGCTGATGTAGGTTCGTGGTGTCATGGAAAAATATCCTCCTTATCAATCTATATTCTCAAAATTGTCCTATGGAGAGAGCCAAATGCTCGACAAGGCATTTTATGAAGAGGAGGTGAAAAGGCTTTGCTTAGCTTTCGAGCAGCAGGTTTGTATTTCCGTTACCCAATAAGCCATGCAACAATCTCCCCTTCCTTCTAATACATGACGAAATCTATTCACTTTCTTGCTTGCAGTTCCATTACGGGGTTTTCTTTGCGTACATGAGGTTGAGGGAACAGGAGATCAGGAACCTGATGTGGATATCCGAATGTGTAGCTCAGAACCAGAAATCTAGAGTTCATGACAGCGTGGTTTTCATATTTTAGTTGCATCGCAGCAACCATAACTCCTCGATGGAAGATAATCTTTTGTGATAATCTGCTTGTAAATCACCACCCATCGCCTCCTCTATTTCATCATCACCTCCTGTGGCATCATTGGCTGTAGAGATTTTAATTGCCTATCTGCAATGTTTGCAATATTTGTGGGTTAAGAATAATAAACATTGTGTCTATTTTCATTTGTTATTATTTTTATTCAGAGACTGTAATATTTGCAATTGTAAAATGACAATGTTCATGAAAATAGTAGTTTCGATCTGGAGTTCTATTAGCGAGCATTTCATATAAACAAAGTTGATTCGTATTTTGCACTCGGCTAATGAGGACAACGCAAAAGGTGCTTCACTGCAGCGACTTGGAATAACATGTGCATGATGCAGCAGAGCAATACTGTGGGATATTAGGCCAAGCGAGCAGATGCCACCAGAAGCGGTTGCTAAGATTTATGGACATACAGGTCTGGTGATTCGTGTACACATGGATCCATACATGGTTACAGTAGTGTCAGAAGAATTGCACGTGTGTATGGAAGATTGACGCTAGTATACAAACAAATTCCTTTGCTTTACTGTTCTATCCGCGAAGAAATACCGGATCAGGGTGTTCAGCAGCGGCTGTAAATGGATGTGGAATCGCTGTTGCTTGCTGTGAAGAACACGGACGTCCACAGCATAGGGATTTGTCTAATGCTACTTGCAGTTCCACACGATAGAAGCAAGTTGATCAATGCTGAACTGAAAATGGTATAGATATAGGAGATATGAAGAGATCATACTCTGATTAAAGTGCAGTAGCCAATCAAAATGAAGATAGGTCAAGGAATAAGTCCTTAAAATTAAAACTAATAACAAAACAAATGGCAACAAGCAAATCCAAGTTCTTTATAAATTGATTGATGAAATTCTTGATAATGTTGAGTTGGAACAACCTGTTCTTCCTACTTGACAATCGTATTCTCCAAAATCATTGCCGACAATAAATCATACAATAGTTTACATAGGGTAGGGTATACATGGATAAGTACAAAAGCAAAGATGAAATCTAAATATTGGTCATTGCAGGAGAACTGTAAACTTGTATCAACAAGAATACAACTAAAGTTAAATGGGAACAAAATATTACAAGCTAGTTAATAAAAGTTTAAAAGTTCACAATTCAAGAAATCAATCATAATGAATAAGAAACAATTATTAAAAAGGATACGCAAGACCTTCACTTTCCTTGTCGTCCCCTGCAAAACCAAAATTCTATCACTGTGATAGTAATAAAATCATGTAAAGATGGCAACTTTGTATAGAAGACAGGTAGGAAATGCAAGGAAAAGAGGAAATTAACAAGTTGAAAGTGGGATTTGGGTTATTACTCGAATAAATGAGAATTAAAAATGCACAAGAAACCCAGCTTTAGTCAGAGAGGATTTTGAGTAGTTTGATAAAAATAATACAATTTTTTTCCAGATTTTGAGCTCAAGCACAATCCTTCAAGGTAAAAAAATCAAATATGAACAAATAACAATAGTTCTGCAATTCCACTTCCCCATTTGTGGTCTGTTAGATAACCACGACGTAAGCTGCAACCCATCAGGTGGGTACAAAAATAATCAAATTTCAAGAGTAAACAAACCGTTCCGACTTCCCAAGGACCCGAATGCAGTAAAAGGCAAAGGAAAACTACATTAAAACCACCGTAGAAATCCGCTAAGTTGCGTTCTACAAAGATCTATCCAGCAATTCATAAAGTTACAGTAAAAACCCAGCAGATATTAGGAAGTTACAAAACAGTCGAGCAATGGTGCAATCTTGGATTTTTCGGCACCGGAGAGAAATTCATTCTGAGCAATCCATATGTAGTTTCACGGCGACGATCTCGAACGGTTCGCAACGAATTGTATTTTTCTGTCAAATTACAGGAAATTAATTTTAGGATTCTGAGGTAAGTAGAATTAGGCATTTACAGCAAATGGGCGCGAAAGTGTTTTGCGACTTTCAAGCTAAGTAAATGGGCTCAAATGGACCAATTCCAATAAAGCCCTAGCCCTGAAAAATTGAAAGTCTTATGGTACTTTTTCGGGATTGGAAACTTTGCCAGGCATGCAATCTGAGTTGACAGAATCCAAGTATAACAGAACACCATAATGCTTGATGCATGTGGACAGATAAATCACCTGGAGTTACTGTGGACATGCAGGAAACTGAACCATTCATAGATGTAGGCATGTCTAGGTCTAGGTGGGACTCATTTAGGCTCCATGTAGATCCTATTTAATAAATGGCTCAGATTCTTTAATTCATGGGTCATCCTTGTAACTAGCTTTCATCAATCAAAAGACTGAATTGAACCTCAAGCTACTCGGAAAACCAAAATTCAACAGATTCTGTCATATATGAGACAAGCTGGTAATATCACCGTTCTACTAGTTACACAAACAAGTCAAATGTCAAAACACTAACCTGTGGTCTGTTGGACGACCATGAGGTAAGCTGCAAGCCAAACTTGCACATCAGGGAATACCAAAATAAACAAATTTCAAGAAGAATAAAGAGTTCCGAATTCCCCAGTAGTTCTGGATTAAGTAAAAGGAAAAAGAAAAACACATTCGAAGCCCCAAAAAAATCCACTGAATTGTATTCTATTAAGATTCATCCAATATACATTTAATTACAGTACAAACCCCGACAGACATTAAGAACTTACGAAACAGTCGAACAGTGAGCAAAATGCAAGCTTGAGCTGCAGCAAATGCAAGTCCGATCTTGAAACTTAACTCTCACAGAAAAATGTGTGTGTTCAAATAATACAAACTGTTGTTCCTCTAAAGCTTCAAAACTGCTTTGTTTTGTTTCTAAAGAGTTCGTCTCTTTTTGTGTAAACATAACAGAGAAGAAGGAAATCTACAGCAGACATTGAAATTGAAGCCCATGGAACCGGTGGGTCCTTGAAACAAACAAGTGATGCTTCCAATTCTTGAGATGCTTGGTAAACAGGAGAGCGGATGTTATACGGATCATGATCTGAAGACCTCAAATAATACAATGCCATTTCAAAGTCCATACGTGATAGTGCAGAAACTGCTTTGTCCATCTTGTACTTGAACAGGTTCCACGTCTGTACAAACTCAACGAGTTGATTTTGTTTAAGAAGCTTTCTATCTCCATCATGTGCGGCAAGAGATTCAAGAACATCAATAGCACTCGATATACTATAATTCAATGATGTCAGAAGAACATTCCTCCGAGCTGCATCCTTCTGTACAAAAGACAATGATGAAATCTCTGAAAATGGCCCAAATGGTGTCTGCCCGACACTCCATGTATAATCCACTAGAGTGCTATTATGCAACGGACTCCACAACAAATGCGTAGGCGACAGCCCCCACATGCTCTGCAGAATTGAACCAACAAGAGGTCGTTCAAGCTCCCTGGTACGTGTAAACACATGACGACCGTTACAGCTATAATCACTCACAGTCTGCGTATTCTTTGTCCTTACCGCAACAACCATATCTTTAAAAGCAACAGATTGGTGAAACCGATCAAGCATCAAGAGTGAAGTATAGTCCAAATCAAATACATAAACAGGGAGAACCCGCCCAAAATCCTCCTCAGGAATCGCTGCCACGCTCCTAAATTCCTCAGCTGACTCAGACATTATCTGATGCAATTTCTTAGAGTCCAAATACTCGCTCACAATCAGAGTATAATTATCAAACAAGAACCTCGATGTAAATGAATTAATTGACTTTGATGTCGGGAAGGAACAAACAGAACAGTCAGCCAATTTCACCTTATAAGACTTGAAACTCAAAGATTGATCTCCTATCAATAGTCCATTATCCTTGACCTCATCCATAAACGTCCTCTCAATCGATTTCCAATCCAAACCATTTGAATCTGGAGCACTCTCCGAACCATAAACATGAATAAACTGAACAATCAGCGAGTTTTCAAAATACACGGGAATTCTCAAAGAAGGCACAACAAGCACCTACACAACCAAGAGAAAACAACTAAAACCATTTAACAAAAACTCCAGATCAATAAACCGAATATCTGAAAACGTTCAAATAACTAAACTTTTACCTGATAAGCACTACAAACAAGAGAGCTTAATTCAGCAAGCAAAGCCTTTTGTGACTTGGGTCGGCCGTGAAAAGCAGCCAGAGGATGAAACTCACCTCTGGGCAGAACCCCATCTCCCGACAAAGCCGGCCCGTAATCCACGGGTCCAGCACCAAGATCAATTCAAACATAACGGTCTTTACCAGTCCAAATACTCCCCAAACACTTGGTAATACCGGCTGAAGAATCACCATGAGTGTAACTATAAGCATACTTCTTCCCTTTCGAACCCAAAGAAAGCAAGTAAATGAAGATTCCGTCACTGGGTTTCTACTTTTCGAAGTCTTGCTTGACTATTTCATGAACGGAAGAGAAAGAAATGGAGATAAGCTGAGAATGGAGAGAAGAAGGAGTTGAAAGGAGAAGTGACTCGACTGTTTGGGAAAGATGGGAAGCAAGCGAATGGGAAATCGAGATATCGAAGCGGGGAGAATGGGATAGGAAAGAAAATGTTGGGAATCACGGAAAGGAAACGGGGAGATAACGTGGAAGCGGGAGTAAGAATGTGCGGCGGAGAGATATGATTGGAGAATGGAAGGAGAGGAGGAAGGGAAAGCTGAGGCGGGACCCACGAGACGATGTGGATTGAAACTGGGAGGGATGGGAAAGGAGAGAAGAAATGAGGGAGGAAATTGGGGGAAGAGAATTGGAAAGGGAAGATTTGAGGGAGGAAGGAAGGGAGAGGAAAGAGTAGTTAGAGGAGTGAGGATCGACGCGGGATTGGTGGCTTAAGAAGGTGTCGAGGCCGGAAATCGGGGCGGAGGAGACGGCGGTGACAACGGTGAGGAGGTGGAGGTGGAGGAGGAAGATCGGAGTCGTGGTGGTGGAAGTCACTGTGAAAGCGGAGAGAATTCAGGACCGAATTACAACTGATTCCGAATTCAAAATCAATCTCGTCTCTTGTTGTGTTCTCCGGATCTACTAGTCCTAGTTAAGAACTTTCTGATAATGAATTCCTAATTATGTAGAGAAATCAGGATTGCAAACTTTTCAGTGTTTATAAATTTTTACTTGTTTGAGAAATTTTAACAATGCATTTGAATCAAGAATTTTCAACAATGTCAAAAAATTTATTACTAAATCTGCAAAAGGTTTTACAAAATTCCTTACAACAAGACATTAAAATTTGCAAATACTCACGTCTCAAAGTTTAAATTCAAAATTCAACAAAACCAGAGATTTTTACAAGGCTGCCCACATGTGATATTCCTGTTCTTATTTCATCACGCGATGCAGTGTTCTCTTTCTTGCAACTCTATGCTATCTCTGTTGGAAGAGAAAATGAATGGAATATCACCCATTCCATCATAAAAAATCCCACCAAATTCATCTTCACAGCCAACAGTATGTTGGTTTTTCTTCTCATCTCCATCAGTTTCATCCTCAGAAACATTTGAATTCTTCTCCACCAACTCTCTGAATATCGATGATCGAAGGAGGAGACCAAGCGCTGTTGGTGTTGAAGATTTTTTGCTGCCAATGTTGCCAGAGTTACCGCAGATTCTGCTTTGGAAGCAGTCTTCTTGCTTTTGTGGCGAGTACAAGAAATCAGCAGTGAAAGGAGTAGGTTGGAAAAATGAGTACTTTGATTCTTCCCTTGGGCTGCTGCAATCACTTGGAGATGTCAATGAAACTGATTGGGAATCCATGACTGAGTGCAAATCATGTCCACCAACAACCATATTGTTTGTTCCAGGCTTTAACCATCTGATATAAGTGCTTAAATCAAAGTTTGTCACAGCATTGACTCCTCGATACTCAATCGCCGCAATGTCATAAGCTCTAGCAGCTTCCTCTTGCGTACATGTGATTCAAAGTCCTTCTGTTCAGATTCATTCTCTTCTGAAATTTGCTAGATAATACCTAGATTATGTATGTGTTGTTATTTGAGAGTACTTTAGCTGTAACACTTACTGTAAGTACCAAGGTAGAGATATTTGTTGCCAAAGACTCTCCCGATTCTTGCTTCCCATCTTCCATTGTGATGATGCCTGAAAATTTCAGCCAAAATTTTCTTCAGTTTTTTTTATTCTTCCTTCAGATCCGAAATTCGAGTTCACAATTATTAAGATAACCTTACCTTGCCACTCCTCTGTATTTGGATACACCTCTGGAAAATCCACTGCTTTTCCTGGTAAAGAAAATTAAACAATGCTATTTATAGAAAATTTATGATAATCAGGATACAGAAATTTTAATATATGCTTTATAAATGAAGTCTTACCTTCTTAAAGAGGCTAAATACTCCTCTTTTGTTACAGTCTGCATGAAATAGATCTCTTGCTGGTAATCAGATATCTGGGAAAATTATTGATGCTATGTTAATGATATGTTAATGTTATGCAATTTTCTTCATATTGCATAGAATCAAATTACAAGCTTGCCAATATTTGTACCGGAAAATTGGTGAAAGTTGACGTGCCCCAATATTTGAGTGCAGCTAAATCATATGCTCTTGCTGCAGCTTCTTCTTCATCATAAGCACCTGAAAAATTTCAACACAGATTTGTCAGTTTCTCCGCCATCCCACTAAGCATAAACAGTTAAGCAAAAGAAAAAAGGAAATGGAACTTACCAAGGTAAACTGTTTCAGTCCAGAAAATTGATCCAACAGCACAAATCAGTGCAAAAAAGACGAAGTTCTAAGTTATTAGTCTGAGAGATTTCTTATGAAGAAATAGAAAAACGAATCCAGGAAACATATTATCTACCTTGTTTGCCTTTCTTCTTCTGTGT
The DNA here is from genome assembly GCA_032401905.1 of Swietenia macrophylla. NCBI lineage: Eukaryota > Viridiplantae > Streptophyta > Magnoliopsida > Sapindales > Meliaceae > Swietenia > Swietenia macrophylla. The sequence goes on from CP135577.1 coordinate 3,610,367, forward strand.
GACATTCCAGGAAAGCTTGTCCCACAAATGAGCTTCATATCGACCAGTCCAGCGATGTCTGCATTGATTAATGCAAAATTAGCGACTCAAACACAAGACAAATATGTAAATCAAATTTGGTAAATAAGGCAAATTCTATACCTGCTAACACCACGAAATCTTGAGCTTCTTTTCACAGTAGTTGCTGCAGCAGCAGCAAAAGTTCGATCATTCTGCTGCCGACTTTGGTAATCATCACTGCCAAGTACAGACACAGAAGCTGCTTCCCTTCGCCGTCTTTTAACACATCTTGCTGCAGACTGAACCTCACTATCCGCCATGATTAAGCCCCGGCGTCTTCCTTGGATACTCTCTTCGTTCTTAACCATCAACATCTCCATCTCTGCCTAATCCTTTTCTTCTTCTTCTCTCTTTCTTTCTTTCTGTAGTCTCTCTTATTTTCTGTGGTTTGCTTGACCTGAGGAAAGTCCGTGGCACGTATATATATACCCACATATAGCATGTGTGTTTGTTTTGGAAATAAGTGCTTTTTGTTTGAGCTTACAACTGTTTTCAAATGGAAACAATTTAGACGATAGCTACTAAGCAGCTTTAAGACAAATTTGCAATGTGCATACAAATTGGACATGTCCATATTGTGTTCTTCTCCCCACGGATCCAAGACCCACCGTCCTATGGTTAGTTGGGTTTGCCATATCAACAAATCTGAATTTGTAAGGGTTTCATTAATCATTCCAATTATCTACAAAGTTCTTCTGGAGGTCAGAATGAACTTAATTAGAAGTGCTTTTTTGAAGAAACAATTAAGTGCCCTTTGATATAACAATTAAGTCACATTAAGTGACCGCGAACCCCAACACCCAGAAAATATACTCAGAAGCACTTTCAAACTGTCAGAAGTACTTCTTCTACTCCCAGTAAACAAGCTTCTTCTACCTGTGTCCACGCAGATTAGAATAAACAAAACCAACTACAGACAAAATAGACAAAGTTTCCCTCAGCCAAACCAAACTCTGTGAGCAAGAAAACTCCAGAACAACATTGTACTTCTGCTTTCTGCAATGATAAAAACAATGAAAACACTTCCATAGAATATCATTATTTGGCCCTCGTCAACGGAAATACGGTCTACGACATGGAATTTCTTGTAAACTTCGCCTGGTTTTGTTAAAAAAAAATGTTTGTTATTTGGATTCGTTATGTTCGGATTCTTCAGTTTTTTGGGTTGAAAATGGAGTTTCTTTCCTCCACGGGTGCTTTCCTGGCGATGTCTACAAGGGAATCAGTGGATATAAACATGCCTCTCCAAACTCTGTCGACTGCCTGATCAATAATTGCTTTTTCGAGTGACATAAACGAGAAGCGCTTTTGTAATGTTGTGAGTAGTCAGCAACCTGGGACGCCCAACAATTTCGTATTGGAAAACTTCATTTTAGTCCATCTTTTTTAACATATTACTTTAGTCAAGTAATTTTTTCTTTTTATACTAATGTACCTACTATAGTATTATTTTAATAGTCAATATCTTATAAGGCTTTATTTGAAATTGTTGTGAGTAATATCTAAAATATTAAGTAAATATTAATTTTTAATAAAAATTATTTATCTTTTTGTCAATATCTTACATTAAACGATTTTACCATATAACAATGTTATATTTTTAAAGCTACAATATTTCAATCAAAAAATAAGTTTATATTATTAGCTCACGGTATTGTTATCGGTAACTCTTGTGCCCATTGATTTTCAAATATTAGTCATTTATGTCTTTATTGTTTATGATATCAGTTACTTGAGTTATGTGATTAATCAATATTTGAACTAAAGGGGTTTTTGTGATTAATATGAAAAATTATTCAATCAAAGTAACACTTTATAAATGAGGCATGGACTAAATTGAAAATTTCCCCGTTTCCCATTGTTTTCTCCTCAGCCAGGTGGATCTGTCACACTGTTTTACTTGAAACGGCAGGAGTGCCAACTTAAAACGGATAATTTTAAATTTAAATATATATATGTTAAGAAAATTTAATATTAAATTTACAACAAATTTAATATTTTGTTATTAAATTTATTTAAATAAATTCTTAATAATTATTAAATTTATGTAAATAGCTATAATTTTTTAACAATTTTTTTATATTTTAAATTGTACTTATAATGTTATTAACTATTAAATTTAAATTAATAAATTAAAATTTTTAGTATTAATTTAAAATAAAATATATAATTAGCATAAGATATTAAATACATTCAATATAAAATTTAAATTGATCACAATAATTCTATAAAAAAATATATAATTATTCATAAACTTATACATAAAATATCATAAATTTAAAATAAAAATTTTCAAACTTTTAAGTCTAAAATAATAGTTATTAAGTTTATATATTTATTTTATTCATTTATAACTATTATTCGCTCAATATGACTCTTATAATAATAAATAAAAATTAAAAATTAAATATTTACGGATATCCGTTAAAACATCCATGAATTTTTACTCATACTCATATATGTGCTAAACTTGTTGTAAATTTTAAATTTTTTTTAAAAAAATTCCATTCTAAACTTACTAAGAAGCATAATAAATTCATCCCGTTATATGCGATTAATAATAAATTTGCAAACAAAATTATCATCCCTAATTTTAGTGCTTTTGTAAAAGTACTTTTAGTAGATGGAGTACTAATTAAAATAAGACAATGTCATATTATGCTCCCACTTGTTAATGATCTTATTATCTCATAATTAATGTCTTTTTCATTATAATTAATTAATTTAAATTAAATTCAAAGAAATAAATGTTAAATATTGGTAAAATATTTAAAAAGATTCAAGTTGTTGGCTTTTTCTGTCGGTTAAGTATTATATAATTATAGAGATTAATCATAATATATAAATTAAAATTAAGATAGAGTTTTAATTTTGGGCTAAATGGGTTTGGGCCGATTTTGGTTGTGGTATTTGGGCTGATTTTAAGATGGGCTTTGTAAATTATTGGATCAATGTACTAACTACATCCCATGTTTTCCTGAGTACACCACTGTTCCATTTATGGGAGAATTGTACCTTATTTGAAAGGGTGTTAGGGAAATATTGGTGGAGTTCTCTTAGCATTAATCCGAAATACTGATGACATCATCTACTTTATTCTCTTGTCCACGTGGCGAAACACAATTGTTCGAGCTTCCTGCACCCAACTACACTGCCTAGGCTCCTCTGTTATTTTACTCTACGAAACGGCAGCGTTGCGACATAATCAATCATTTCGCGCCACAACGTTAAGCTGCGTACTACGTGCAGTCGTCTCCTTGTATAAAAACTTCCCTCCTGCTTTCAGTGCTGCGCACAGTTTCGTTGTTCACTCAATTTTGCAGAAATGACTGACGGGCACCTCTTTAACAACATCTCTCTCGGAGGCCGGGGCGGCACTGTAAGTTTCTGATCTCTGTCTCCGCTTGATTAATGCTTCATTGAAGCTTTTCCGTTGTCGTTTCTGTTTTTCGTGTCGTTTAATCCAAAAATTCTTCGAACCTAATTTTGAGTTAGTTATTGGGAAATTTTTGCATTTTTGATATTTTTATAATGAGGATGGGTGAGAAATGAGGTAGCAGTTGTAGATTTTGTGATTTTTGTGAGCTATTGTGCTTGTTAGAAACCCTAATTTTTTTAATCAAAACCCTAATTTGTTAACTCTAATTTGTTTTGTTCTGAAGATTTTTTGATAGGAGGGGATAAATGATAATATGAAGGAAAACTTAAATTTGTATGAACTTGTGATTTTAAATTTATTGGTGGTGTAGTTTTGAGAAATTCTAACTTGTTCTTTCCAATCTGCTTTTGTGGTAGCTGTTGGTTTGGTTATGAGCAATCGATAGAGATTGAATGTATTAAATAATGATTGTATGACTTTTTGGAACATTAAATTGCATTGCCCAAATCATCGGCACTGCTTTACTTGGCTTAATTGATTTTTGTTGTGAAATCCAGAATCCTGGGCAGCTTAAAATATATTCAGGGGGGATTTCATGGAAGAAGCTGGGAGGTGGTAAAGCAGTGGAAGTTGATAAAGCTGATATTGCAGGGGTTACATGGATGAAAGTGCCAAGGACAAATCAACTTGGTGTTCGAAGCAAAGACGGATTGTATTACAAGTTCATAGGATTCCGTGACCAGGTATTTAAATCCTCTATCTCTGTTGTATTTCTAAAAGTTGGAGTTGAATAATCTCAAAAGAATTTGTTGGTGCTGGTGTTATACCATGCACCTCTTGTAAACTTAATGTAAATGATGGTAATGAAGACGCGTTATTTGTAACTGCTCGGGTAAACTGTTTTGGAACCATTCTTTGGCAAGCCCTAGTAATATTATTTTCTTCTGCCATGACTCCTTGATCACTACTAGACTAAGTTGGTCATCAACAATCCTGTATTCTTGAGCATGTACATTTGCTTTAGAGTTTAGCTTCATTAGTTCAGTTTCATGGTCCATGCAAGTCATGCTTATTGGTTGCAATTGTGAAGAACTATAATATGGAAACTGTTAGCTTTATTGATTTTGAATTGAAATGATCAAAACCTGTTGATCCACATCTCATTCTTCTATTCTTGCCATGTAGGATGTTGCCAGTTTGACCAGTTTTTTCCAGAACAATTGTGGTATAACACCAGAAGAGAAGCAGCTTTGTGTCAGCGGTCGAAATTGGGGAGAAGTTGATTTGAATGGTCAGTGGTCTTTGTTTATTATTTCTAACTTAAGGTTCTAATGGGTTCCCATCCTTATATTTAACGTAGCTCTGTTTGTTAGTGTTGCTTCATGTTGTTGTTGTCTAATTTTGTGGTTTACTTTTTGCATGATTCCTCTAAGTTATATTCTTTGTTCATTACATTTTATGTGTGTTTCTATAAGGTTAGTTGTCTTCTTCGGTTATATTGTCTGTCCTGTTATACTATGTGGTATATTATTGGTCACTTTGATGATGTTGAATCTGTCTTTGGATATCTGCAGGGAACATGCTGGCTTTTATGGTTGGTCAAAAGCAAGCATTTGAGGTATCTTTAGCGGACGTCTCACAAACACAGCTTCAAGGGAAAAATGATGTCATCTTGGAGTTCCATGTCGATGATACCACCGGAGCTAATGAGGTTTGTTGGTTAATTTGTATTTCCTAGCTCGTATTATTTGAATGATTCAAGCCTATTTACTGTATTTAATGCTGATGGGTCCATAGCTACCTATGGCGAACAAAATTTAAGCATTTTTTACAATGTTAGCATTTTAATTTATACTAACTGTTTATTTGTTCAAGGTTTCTTCTTCAAGAGCAATGTTATTGTGATTTTGATGTTGTTTATTTTTTATCTTTTAATGTCAACAGAAAGATTCTCTGATGGAAATAAGTTTTCACATACCTAATTCCAACACCCAATTTGTTGGTGATGAGAATCATCCGCCTGCTCAAGTAAGTTTGTTTTTTTTATTTGTTAGAATATTGTTGGTATAATCATTGTATTGTTTACTAATGTCTGGTGAACAAGCCAAATTTAGGTTTTTCGTGATAAAATCGTGTCAATGGCTGATGTTGGTGCTGGAGGTGAAGAAGCTGTTGTTACATTTGAGGGTATTGCAATCCTCACTCCAAGGTAGACATTATGGAATACAAAGATTAGGACATTTAGACTTGTGTGTTGACATTAGCTTGAATCATCCTATGTACATTTGTAGATTGCTTTCATAAGATGCGCTTTCTATTATTTATTCTTACTTCCATGTTTTCTGATGGGAGTATTTGGCTTTTTTAGGGGTCGGTACAGTGTTGAACTTCATCTTTCATTCTTGCGGCTTCAAGGACAAGCTAATGATTTCAAAATTCAGTATAGCAGCGTTGTTCGTCTGTTTCTACTTCCGAAGGTACTTTTCTATTATTATCTCAGCTCTAAAATGCATGTGTACCAATGAGTATCTCTCTTACCTGTTCTTTTAATGCCTCCCAAGGACTGAAGATATAGCAAGTGTATATTAATATATTATTTACTGTCAACTAGGATGAATTGATCTTGTTTTGTTTTCAGTAGGAATCCTTGTAAAAACTGATATGCACTTATCTTTTGTTTGAACAGTCTAACCAGCCACATACCTTTGTCATTGTTACTCTTGATCCACCAATTCGTAAAGGGCAAACCTTGTACCCACATATCGTCTTGCAGGTATACTATTTGGTTTCATTTCATTGATTGATTGCATCTCTTTGTTTTGTTTAATTGCAATAACTTTTGTTTTTCAAATTATGCAGTTTGAAACTGATTATGTTGTTCAAAGTGAGCTATTGATGAGTGAGGATCTCTTGAACACAAAGTACAAGGACAAATTAGAACCATCATATAAGGTAATAACCCCTTTTTCTTTTTTAAAAAAATTAATTCCACATAGTTGTCAGCTACTTTTTGTTGCGGATTTTCTGTGTATATGGGTCTCATACAAATGCTGCCAAAGGGATCTGGTCTTGCATGTTTGTAAGTTTACCTTATATATGGCTGGTGTTTTAATAAACAGGGACTCATCCACGAAGTATTCACCACAATATTGCGTGGTCTTTCTGGTGCCAAAGTTACTAAACCTGGAAAATTCCGTAGTGCTCAAGATGGTTATGCCGTGAAGTCTTCATTGAAAGCTGAGGATGGTGTCCTCTATCCCCTGGAGAAGAGCTTCTTCTTTCTGCCCAAACCACCTACCCTTATCCTTCACGAGGAGGTACGGTTTCTTGTATCTTCATAGAGATGACATGCCTTGTTATCAGATGGAACCTGACCTTTTTATTCTTTCAAACTAGATTGACTATGTGGAATTTGAGAGGCATGCTGCTGGTGGTTCAAATATGCATTACTTTGATCTTCTTATCAGACTCAAAACTGAACAGGAACATTTGTTTAGAAACATCCAGAGAAATGAATATCATTATCTTTTTGACTTCATCAGGTCAGTATGAGATTTTTGTCTTCTCAGTTCAATAGAACTATTGAGATGTCCTAATTTAACACACATGTATATATATACCTACCTATTATTGGTGTAGTGCGAAGGGCTTGAAAATTATGAACCTCGGAGACATGAAAACTGCAGATGGTGTTGCTGCTGTTCTTCAGGATGAGGATGATGATGCAGTTGATCCACATCTTGAGAGAATTAGGAATGAAGCTGGTGGTGATGAGAGTGATGAAGAGGTAAACTCTTCAATTCATTATTTGAAGCTTTTGGCTTACGAATTTTTTATACGCTTGTGCTGGTGCTGGGTTCATATCATTTGTCTGTACATTTGTGGTTTCTTAGCAATAACTTCATAGATTCTACCCCAACTGGAAAGGTATGTATAATAAAATGGGGTCCTTGTTCTTACGCTAAATACTTATTTCCTGCCTTCCCTCTCCTACTTGGATTTCTGGTTTGTTGTTTGAATGAATGTGTGTCAGTCTCTATTTATGCTTATTAATGATTTGCTAACTACTTGTCTGCATATGTCTTTGTATGTTAGCATTTATGTTCATTAAGACATGGTTAAATTATGCAGGATGAGGATTTTGTTGTTGATAAAGATGATGGAGGGTCTCCGACCGATGATTCTGGGGAGGATGAATCTGATGCTAGTGAAAGTGGAGGAGAGAAAGAGGTAGGCTATTTTCTTTATTTCTCTAGGTGAGAAGATGTTTGTGTGAAATTTCTTACTCAATTCTTACACCAAACGAATTGTTCCTTCCAGAAACCTGCGAAAAAGGAATCAAAAAAAGAGTCTACATCTTTAAAGGCATCTACTTCTAAGAAGAATTCCAAAGATGGAGATGAAGATGGAAAGAAGAAAAAACAGAAAAAGAAGAAGGATCCAAATGCACCAAAGCGGGCAATGTCTGGTTTTATGTTTTTCTCTCAAATGGAAAGAGAGGTGGGTTTCATGTTCTTCAGTCACTGTAACTTGGAATTATTACTTGATTGTATTTTTATTGTACTGCTATGCTCCAAAACAGCTAGAATGAATGGGCGGTTTAGGTTTGTTTGGAGTGTAGCATCTTTGTAGTAATATCTCAGATATCAACTGCAGTTAATGCTAAACTTTACTATTATATGACTGCTAAGTTATGGGATGACAACAAGACTACTTGTGATCAATGTTTATTTTTGCGTTAAGCTTTTGGGCAATGTCCAATGTTGCATTTTGAATGAGGATGGTTTTCTAATTTTCTTTTGTTGTTTTACAGAATATCAAGAAAAGTAATCCTGGAATTGCATTTACGGATGTTGGAAGAGTGCTTGGAGAGAAATGGAAAAAGATGAGTGGTATGCTATGAACTTTGCTGATACGTCCCTTGTAGTTCCACTATATTGTTATGTCGATTCTTAATCGCAACTTGTGGCATCCGAGCTGTTTTACTGATGGTGCAATATTTTTCTGCGCAGCGGATGAGAGGGAACCCTATGAAGCCAAAGCTCGTGCTGATAAGAAACGATACAAGGACGAAATTATTGGTTACAAGAACCCCAAACCAATGGATATCGACTCAGTGAACGACTCTGACAGTGCATAGATATCACAAGCAAACAAACGTCAAATCATCAGTGCAACAACTCTGGGGAGCAGCTGGGATCAAGTTTTCTTTAATGGCAGTATCTTCTCAACTGCTAACTCATCTCTGTTGACTGTACTCATCATCTGCTCAACTCCTCTCCAGTGATCGGGTTGTATCGATGATTCTGACAGTGCCTAGTTTGCAAGAAAAAGAAAATGGATAGATACCTCGTGGTCCAGTTTCAAGTGTTTTATCAGCTAGTGCATTGTGTTTATGTATTTTTGCATATGTGGTAGCACATCCTTTTTCTAATTGTGGCGATTATATTTTGTAGCGTTTATTATTTTGACGTCTATTGAGGTGGACATATAATGATGAAGTATAAAACGATATAAAATTGATCGCAAGAAGATAATATCAATAAAAACACTTTACTACAGGAAACATTCCTTGCCAATATAATTAATGGCTAGCATTTTTTGCCAGGAGAGCAGTAAAGTGAACCGGAAAAACGTGTGAGCCTTGTAACAAATGTTCCTGGTTTTGCTTTGATCTTCTCCTTCTTGGTGAATGTTGTCTCTGCGGTGGGGTCTCCTGATTGATTAAAGGTTGCTCCATTCATTAATAAGTCTCCCTCTGATCTCCATATCCAATGCTTCCACTCATCATACTTTGCGTAGTTTCTGTTTGTTATCTGTCATGAAATTAATGCAACCAAACAAAATAACGAGCATGTTTCAGAAATTTGCATTGTGATTTTGAATATCGTGGTAGTAATTACTGTATATATGTATGTATACCTCCTTGGCATCTGGATTATTTGGGGCAATGAACCTGTTACCCTCGCTGATAATTGTGGGATTTTTGCTACCACCAATTGCATACATTAACCAATGTGTGTAGTCGTTGTTCACAACATGGAAGAACCCCAATCTGCATCTTGGCATTCTCTGAACTAGTCCTTGACCAAAATGGTTGAATGCAATCGTCACTTGCATCATTTTATCCGCCGTGTAGCTATCACTTGCACCCAGCAGAATCGCCTGCACATGCAATTCCAAGATCATCAGTGATCTTTCAAAAGTGTTATAACATGATGAGAATATACAATTAAGGAAGGCAATTACATCATTATGCTTGGTGAAATGACTGTTTGAGATTGTGATAGCGGTGGAACCCTGAATAGCATCAATCAGACCGTCATGGCATTGCGACATGGAAAGATGATCAAGCCAAATGTTTGACGAACCAAATATTGAAATCCCATCCCCATCACTCGGTGTTCGCAATCCAAAATGATCAACCGAGTCCCTAATCAAACCGCCACTCGAAGGAACAATATGATGAATATGAAGTCCGTGAATTATAACATTCTTAGCAAACTGTATCATAATTCCAGCACCATAAGCAATGTGTACATCTGCCCCACGAGCATCAATGGTTTTATCACTTGTTATTATCAATTCTTGTGACAATTTGATGTGCATACGGCGAGCAAATATAATCCACAAGGGTTTATCCTGAATCACAGCATGGCGTAAAGTTCCTGGTTTGGGGTTCAGAACGTCATGGTCTGAATTATCAGTCACCACGTATATTTTCCCTTTCTTTCCTCCAGTTGTTTTGTGGCCGAAACCCAGCACACAGTTAGCCAGCTTCTTGCGATTGACTGCCCAGTCACTCCGGCAGCGCCAGCATCGGTCAATTGGGTTGGTTGCCCTGCATTCTCCTTTGTATTTTGCACGCCTTATTAAGTTCCTCCTCGTCCTATTCCCTTCTAGGAATCTGCATGCACAATATTACACATGTAACAAACTGCTATTGCTCGTTAATAAGATTCTTAATAAATGGTCGCACAGAAATACTGAGCTTACTTATGAACGTGCATGTTGAAGTGATTGGTGACATCTTCAGGATTGGGATGGTAGGCCTCGATGGTGGCGTTCATGGCTTCTTCAGCTCGCCGCCGCCACACTTCATCGAAGTTGGAAATATTAGCTGAGAGGGACGAGATTAAGGTGGCTAGAGTGAAGAAAAAGGTGAACCTCAAACTAGCCAACTCCATTGTTAATTAATCGATTTCGCTATGAAATTCCTTTGATTTTCGATGCATATTTGTAGAGATATGGATTGCAGTTTTGCCAGCAGGTTTAAGAGCAAATCACAGTGTATTATCATTGGATCATTAATTAGGTAATAACAAAATCAAACTGTTTACTTTTGTTAGAACATTTTATGTATCTTCTGTTAGTAAAATTGGTTAGTGCAGAATTGGTAAAATGTAATTAAGAATGAGAATTCATGTCGTATTTTGTTAAATAAAAATAAATTTAAACTCAATTTATTTAATAATTTTATAAGAATTAAAATATTAATAATTTATTTATGATTAATATATAATTAAACGAATTATAATTATACTCGTTAATATTGTTTTAAATATAATTAAATATATTTTAAAATATGATATTTATAAAAAAAGACTATTAAATAAAAACATAAGAAGATATGTTGTTCAAGATAATCAATATCGAATTGTGATTAATACTCAATAAATTAAAATATTTTTAAATTTTATGAATATAAATAATATTTTATAATTTTAAAATTTATTGTTTTCATGATTGGGAGTGCTGAGTCAGAAGTACAAATATGTTCAATAAATTGCATTAACTGTACAAAATAGAATCGGTCACTAGTAATAGGAACCGATAAATTAATCAAATCAATGAAAATAATTAACCAACTAATAAGACTCCTCAAATTTGTCTCCGAATTCTGGCTCTATATTGCAGCCAAACACGCACACACAAACCTACGCCTAACATTTCTTGCCTTTGTAGCAGTAGAGTGCACCAGAAAATTTTGCTAGATGTGTAACTTCTGTTCCTGGCCTTGGTTTGATCATATCATCCGGACTGAAATTTATTTTCTTTGTTGGGTCACCAGATTGCCTAAAGAAAGCTCCATTCATGAACAGATCTCCCTCTGATCTCCATATCCAATGCTTCCATTCCTCAAACGTTGCATAGTCTCTCTTTGTCACCTGCATTTGCAAGCAAATAAATGATCAGCAGATTTTGGAGTTTTTCTGTCATGGAATGCTGTACTGATTTGTTCTAGTCTCTCCTTTTGCTGTAATTCAGCGGTGATTAGGGCAATTCATTGCGGAATTACACCTGATTGATAATTTTCATATGTCCATTTACCTCTTTGGCAGCTAGTTTGTCCATGGCAATAAACCTGTTACCCTGGCTAAGAATGGTGGGACTTTGGCTACCACCGATTGCGTACAGTAACCAGTGAGTGTAGTCATTGTTGACAACATGGAAGAAACCAAATCTGCATCTGGGCATTCTCTGAATTAGTCCCTGACCAAAATGGTTGAATGCAACTGTAACTTGCATCATTTTATCCTTGGAGAATAAATCGCTTGCCCCCAGCAGGATCACCTGCAAAAATTTCAACGACTTTCAAAATTATAGCTGATTTTGATGGGAATGAATATTGTAATATAATGAGTGAAGGAATTACATCATTATGCTTCGTAAAATGACTGTTGGAAATGGTGATGGCAGTGGATCCCTGAATGGCATCAATGATTCCATCTGTACATTGAGACATTGAAAGATGATCAAGCCAAACATTTGTTGAACCAAAGATTGAAATCCCATCTCCATCGCTTGGTGTTCTTGTTCCAACATGATCCACCGAATCCCTAATCATACCACCACTCGCCGGAAAAATGTGATGAATATGAAGTCCATGGACGATGACATTGTTAACAAATTGTATCATAATTCCAGCTCCATAAGCAATGTGCACATCTGCACCACGCCCGTCAATCGTCTTGTCACTTGCAACGATAAGCTCTTGTGACAATTTGATGTGCATATCGCGGGCGAAGATAATCCACAATGGTTCTTTCTGGATCACACCAAAGCGTAAAGTTCCAGGTTTAGGGTTACTAATATCTAAGTCAGAATTATCAGTCACCACATATATTCTCCCATCCTTTCCTCCGGTTGTTCTGTGGCCAAAACCAAGAGCGCATGTCGCAAGCTTCTGGCGGTTTTCAGCCCAGTCTTCATGGCAGCGCCAGCATTCGTCAATCGGGTTTGTTGCCATGCATGGCCCTCTGTATACTTTCTTCCTTTCACGCTTCTTCGCCGGTTTCACTCCCAATATCCTCCTGGTAGAATGCCCCTCTGAAAAGCTGCACGCGTGCAACGTAAATTACAATTCAACAAACTACAAAATCAATCACAAAAATTATCGATTCCATTACACGAACATAGGTGAATGATCAACTGTTTATACTTGTGAACTTTCATGTTGAAGTTACTGGCAACCCTTTCAGGGTTTGGATCATAGGCTTCCTTGGAGGCCTTGAAGGCTTCTTCAGCTCGTCTCCGCCACACCTTGTCTTCAAAATCGGGGATATTAGCCGACAAGCAAGGTGTCAAGGTGACAAAGGAGAAGAAGAAGAAGATCATTCCTAACCTAGCTACCTCCATTTTCACTGCACAATTCTTGTTTTTTTTTAAAAAAAAAAAAATTAATTTCTAATTTCCAATTTTCAAAAGTTTTTTTATGAGAATTTTTTAAGGTCTACAGGGGTTGAGCCAATTGATTCTCCTGATTTGTGTGGTTCAAATCCAAAAGACCAAGAACGATTTGAGACAACCGAAGTTGTTTAGTGGTGAGTGAAGAGAAGACAACATGCATGATTTTAGAGGATCTGGATCATGTGTTTTATATACTTTGTTTCATGAAGAATGTGCCCTTAATTTAAATTCTACATGCGCAGAAAGAGGACAGCCATACTCATAATAAAGGTTGTTAGTTTATTTTTAAACTAAAAATTAAAAAAAAAAGTAATTAAGGGCCTAATTCACCTTTAACCACTCAATACAAATCATGGTTTAGCCACAATTGGAAGAAATTCTATTTTCTAATAAAGTATGCAAAGTTTTTTTCTTAATTAATTGATTAATACTACTAAGCATCGAATCTCTATACTCTATAACTGGTCATAATAAAAGACTTGTAATAAATGTGAGGCACGGACAAATATTTTCTCTTAACTTTTGGTGTTGTTAAAGAGAATTTTTCTTAATATAATATCAATAGAATAGGGTATATTTACATTGAAATAGTGGAACAAAACACTAAATTATATAGTCGTCAGTCTCTGGTATATCATCAAAGAAATTTACAAAGATACTAATGTCTTTAATCAACTCATCAAAGTCCGGTATCGGTTCCAGAATCACAATGTCCGTTGGCCATGCTGATGAATCTGGCGAACAATCGGTGAAAGACCTCGAAACAACTGAATTTGAAGTATATGCTTTATTCCCTCTTCTTCTCGTTCTTCTTCTTCCTTTGTTTTGCCATTGCAGCAAAACTTCTGTTACTGGAGAATCCAAGGGAAGAAGATGATGATTTTGATGATCATATTATTGTTGTTGTTTTGTATCAAGTGTTTGGAGTTTATTATATTTTGATTTCTAGGGTGGTCTCCCTCGTTTTGTTTAATCACAACTTTTCTTGCCATGGTCATGACCAAAACCTATCTGCCATTAACAAAGGGCAACAAAATTTATAGGAAATTATGTAGGTGAAGCTTAATAATCCTACCCATACTTGAATTTTGATTTCAGAAATTCTCAAGGTTTAAGATTCCCAGTCCCCCTTTATTTTAATAGTCCAATTCTTCTTAGAAAACCAGGTATGAAAACGATTATTAGAAACGTTTGTGTGAAATAACTTGGGACAAAAGCATACTGCTTTCCCAATGGGACAAGGTTTCTGAAGTCTTAAAGTAATAATAGGTCTAACTAATTTGTTAAAATAGTGTCCGATGAATTGGGAGAAAATCATGGGTTTACGGCTAGTTAGTTTTCTTAACAGAGATGTGGAGACAATGTTCTAACAACAGTAAATTGTTTGGTTTTGCTATGACTTACTTTTAATAGTCTAATGGTAATACACACAATGATTTGTTCCTAAACCTGCTGGCAAAACAGAAATCGATGTCTATACAAATATGCACCGAAAATCAAAGGAATTTCATAGCGGAATCGATTGATCAATAATGGAGTTGGCTAGTTTGAGGTTCATCTTTTTCTTCACTCTAGCCACCTTCATCCCATCCATCTCTGCTGATATTTCGGACTTCGATGAGGTGTGGAGGCGCCGGGCTGAAGAAGCCATGAATGCCACCATCGAGGCCTACCATCCCAATCCTGAAGAAGTCACCAATCACTTCAACATGCACGTTCATAAGTAAGCTCAATATTACTGTGCGGACCATTATTAAGAAACTTATTAACAAGCAGTAACAATTTGTTGCATGTGTAATATTGTGCATGCAGATTCTTAGAAGAGAATAGTACAAGAAGGAACTTAATAAGGCGTGCAAAATACAAAGGAGAATGCAGGGCAACCAACCCAATTGACCGATGCTGGCGCTGCCGGCGTAACTGGGCAGTCAATCGCAAGAAGCTGGCTAACTGCGTGCTGGGTTTTGGACACAAAACAACTGGAGGAAAGAAAGGGAAAATATACGTGGTGACTGATAATTCAGACCATGACGTTCTGAACCCCAAACCAGGAACTTTACGCCATGCTGTGATTCAGGATAAACCCTTGTGGATTATATTTGCTCGTCATATGCACATCAGATTGTCACAAGAACTGATAATGACAAGTGATAAAACCATTGATGCTCGTGGTGCAGATGTACACATTGCTTATGGAGCTGGAATTATGATACAGTTTGCTAAGAATGTTATAATTCACGGTCTTCATATTCATCATATTGTTCCTTCGAGTGGCGGTTTGATTAGGGACTCGGTTGATCATTTTGGATTGCGAACACCGAGTGATGGGGATGGGATTTCAATATTTGGTTCGTCAAACATTTGGCTTGATCATCTTTCCATGTCGCAATGCCATGACGGTCTGATTGATGCTATTCAGGGTTCCACTGCTATCACAATCTCAAACAGTCATTTCACCAAGCATAATGATGTAATTACCTTCCTTAATTGTATATTCTCATCGTGTTATAACACTTTTGAAAGATCACTGATGATCTTGGAATTGCATGTGCAGGCGATTCTGCTGGGTGCAAGTGATAGCTACACGGCGGATAAAATGATGCAAGTGACGATTGCATTCAACCATTTTGGTCAAGGACTAGTTCAGAGAATGCCAAGATGCAGATTGGGGTTCTTCCATGTTGTGAACAACGACTACACACATTGGTTAATGTATGCAATTGGTGGTAGCAAAAATCCCACAATTATCAGCGAGGGTAACAGGTTCATTGCCCCAAATAACCCAGATGCCAAGGAGGTATACATACATATATACAGTAATTACTACCACGATATTCAAAATCTCAATGCAAATTTCTGAAACATGCTCGTCATTTTGTTTGGTTGCATTAATTTCATGACAGATAACAAACAGAAACTACGCAAAGTATGATGAGTGGAAGCATTGGATATGGAGATCAGAGGGAGATTTATTAATGAATGGAGCAACCTTTAATCAATCAGGAGGCCCAAACGCAGAGACAACATTCACCAAGAAGGAGAAGATCAAAGCAAAACCAGGAACATTTGTTAGAAGGCTCACACGTTTTTCCGGTTCACTTTACTGCTCTCCTGGCAAAAAATGCTAGCAACTTTTTTGTTGTAATTACACAGACTCAAATTAATGCTTTAATTCATGGTGTTGGTCCAAAGTAGCGGAAGTGAGATTGAAATGTACAAACTCTTGACCCAAAGAGTAATTAAATGAAATCTTCTATTATGATAAGATAACATTGATTCTTTAATTATCATATTCATCTGTTTTATATCCTTATTCAATAGAATAGATGGAGAATCCCATCTTGTAGAAGATGAACAATTTAATCCTAAATTTGGCAGAGTCAGAAGTGAAACTAGCCTGAATTTCATGGCGACTTTCACTTTTGTTCTTTGGAAATAATTAAAGGCAAGGCATGCAGTCAAAGAGCAAACTGGAACACACAATGAAAAAGGTTTTAAAACGAAGAAACTTGGGTAAGTCAATGTCCTGGAATGAGGTGATTAGTGACCCATATATGATTAACAATAACATGCAATTCCCACTACCCAAAAGTATGATAGACATTCCTTCCTTCATTAACAGAAACAGTACTATAATAATATAGAAGATTCTTTTACATGGGCAGCAATTTATTCCTGAAAGGCTTTTATACAACAAAAGCAAATCAACAAACTGTAGTTAATTCAAAAAGTTGCACATATGCATTAATTAATTTTGCATGCAAATGTATGTATTAAAGCACAAACATTACAAGAATAATAGTATTAGACTCTAATAATTCCTTTATCGATAGACATAAATTTAAAAACAGGGCAGAATTATATACAATAAGACTGGGGGAGAGACCAAAATTTTCTATTTTAGATACGGGGCAAAGTGTTAAGAGACTTCTGTGTTGATGATATTAATTGATGAATGCTAGTCAAGGCAGACCATAAAGTGAACGTATTTCCCTTGTGACAACAAGTTGTCAGTAGAATAAACATTGAAGTGGAGTTGTGAATTAAAGTTCATTAATATATGCTCTGCAAATATACCTTGTGCTGGTGATTTCTGAATATATTCATCAATGTGATGGCAATTGGACACCCAGAAAGGAGAAAGTTATAAGCTTTATTCAGAAATGTGCAGACATAAACAGAACATTGTGTCTAGTTGTTGTCTTAATGTCCTGAAATTAGAATCAATATTGTATACATGTATAGCAGCTCCATGGATGGAAATGTAGAGAGAAAATGTTTTTGCAACAGTTTTCCTTATTATAAATTAATGGCAGCATAGAGTTCATCACATTTTTTTAAAAGTGAATTCCCCACAACACTTATTCTTACACTTTAGACCAAATTTAGACAAAAGTTCTTGTCCAAAACTGCTACATCCAATTACTTCCCTTGCAATTCACTTCTTTATTCGCTCAAAGAGAAAATCATTCCAAAGATATCCAGGAATATGAAGCTTCTTACCACATACTTTCCTGTCTATTTAATTCTGAAAATTTTTTTTATCAGAAAATAGAATGAGTTTGCAGGGTTATGTGTCCAAAAAATAGAGAAAACTGCAAATTTAATTAATTATAGTTATGTTTATAATCGTTATATTTTTACTTATTTTGAAAGCACGAGCACGAGCACGAGCACGAGTATGAGTATGACAATACCCATTTTTTTAATTTAGTAGTTGGTATTTAACATTAGCCAATTATTTATAGCATCAGTTTTTTGTTCAATTTTATAGTAATCATAGATTAAAAGTCACGGTACCTCAATTTTATCTGTACCTTTCACCAATAGCAGAGAATAGATAAGATTTATTGAAATAAAGAAGAGAAAGCAAGAAAATAAATATGCTTTTTTGCTCTTTGAGATTGAGTATTAAATGTATCCTTCGGCAATAGCTAGGAATAGATGTGTTTTAATAAAGAAAATAAATCTTCTTTTTGGCTCTTTGAGATTGAGTTTTATGGAAAACAATGAAAGCCTACTGCAAAAATATTTTAGTGTCAGCATATGTAGCTCACTTTTGCCTAAAGAACCCACTAAACAGAAGAACATAACCACAAGGAAGCTAGAATCTACCTTTTGACTAACATGACAAAATTATCCTAACTTTCTACAGTAATTATATTCGTTATAATTGTATAATGCTGAAGAAAATGAAAGGAATTGTTAGTCTGACAGAAAGAGTTCAGGCCTGAGGTTATGTTGGATTGAAGTTTCTACTGAAAACAGGGTAGGCCTTCAATCCAAGCTCTTGACTTTTCAAAATCTGAAAAAAGAAACAAGTTAGGGAAGAGCATATAAGCTTCTTGTTGCCAAAGATCCACTCAAGAAGCAGAAAAGGTGTACATTCCCACAGAAATTTCTGAAATCGGTTGTTGCCATGATTTCCTTGGCTGATGTCTACCATGTAATTGCTGCCACTGTCCCGTTGTATGTTGCCATGATATTAGCTTACATCTCTGTGAAATGGTTGAAGCTTTTTACACCAGATCAATGTGCAGGCATAAACAAATTTGTTGCCAAATTCTCAGTTCCATTGTTGTCGTTCCAAGTGATTTCTACCAACAATCCTTACAAGATGAACCTGAAACTGATTTACTCAGACTTTCTTCAGAAACTACTAGCCTTTGTAGTATTAGTAGCAATCACAAAATTCAGTTCTCGCGGCGGTCTGAGGTGGATCATCACTGGTATTTCCCTGTCAACATTGCCTAACACTTTGATCCTGGGAATTCCATTGCTCAGAGCCATGTACGGCGACAAAGCAGCCTTGCTTCTTGCACAGATTGTTGTTTTGCAAAGCTTGATTTGGTACAATATATTGCTATTCCTCTTTGAGCTTAACGCCGCGAACACAGCTTCTATCACACCAAATTCAGAACCAACAGGTATGAATTTAGTTCTGTTCATGTGTGATTGCATATGAATTCTGTAGTATGATATCTATTTCCATTTCATTCAAAAAAATTTGTTGTGTAATTCTGTTATACAAGAGGATATGGAAGCTCCTCAGGAATCACCATCCAAAGAGGGAGGAGGGGAAGCACAGAACAGAACGGAAAGAAAAGTCAAAACCATGCTGATTTTCTTAACAGTAGGGAGAAAACTAATGACAAATCCCAATACACATGCAACTTTGCTGGGTCTAATTTGGTCTAGTATACAATTCAGGCAAGTCTACGACACAAAATGCATCACATTTCACTTCATTTTCAGATTCTTATTACAGAGATTTTGTGAAAATATCGCAGGTGGGGAGTAAAACTGCCGGCAATCATAGATAAATCAATACTAATACTCTCAAGTGGAGGACTTGGAATGGCAATGTTCAGCTTAGGTTAATCATTCTTTTAGATTGAGTTTTCAACATCAACACTGATTAAACGATGCTTGAAGTTAATCCTCTCAATGCATCAATTTACAGGTCTTTTCATGGCTTCGCGATCCAGTATAATCGCTTGTGGGACAAGAATGGCAGCAGTAGCAATGGCACTGAAATTTATCATAGGTCCTGGCTTAATGGCAGCATCCAACTTAGCCATTGGACTAAAGGGAACACTGTTTAAAATTGCATTTGTACAGGTTCACATATAAAGCTTAGTTTTCTTCAATCCACAACATGATACATTTACAATGGTAAAACTCTGTGTTCCACTGCAGGCAGCTCTTCCTCAAGGAATCGTTCCATTTGTTTTTGCGAAAGAGTACAATGTTCATCCGGATATATTGAGTACCGGGTAAATTTCTGCCTCAATGTAATCTCTTGATTCAATCTCAGACTATGACAACCAGAGTCTGAGATGTATACATCTGTTTTTGGTTTCCAGGGTACTCCTTGGCTTGATCATAGCATTGCCAGTAGCATTGGCATATTACTTTCTGTTAGCATTGTAAAATGCTGTAGGAAACAATGCAACATAAAATCGCCACCAGTGACTTATGCAGCCTGCAGCTTCCAATTTCAAGAAAGAGCCAGCCAGAGTGTTAGAGAAACATAATCTGTAGAAGCCTTATTTAGTTTATTTAAATTTCTTCAGCATGGGAATGTACTACAATTTATTTGTCTTAAACCTTTTTTTTTTTTTCATAGGACTCTTAGATATATATCTATACAAAAATTAACAAGGGCTTGAAATGATAGTTTAACAATGAACATCAACACCTTATCTAATAATTTAACACATGTACACAAGTGAAAGAATTTGTATTACAATTAATTCAACAGCAATGGAAAAAAATTTTGAAATTCCAATAGACTAATATTTTTCAATTCAATAAAAAATAACACAAACTCAAAAGAAAAAAAAAAATTCCATCTTAAGTGAAAAATTGTATAATCTAATCTTACAGATGTTTCAAATTTAAAATATTACTTTCATATAATTTATGTATCACAATACGACGTTTATAATTGTCTTTTTGTTTGAAATTATAATGAGGCTCTAAAATTAATAAATTATAGAAAAAATAAATTTAATATTTAAATTTTTTTTATTTGTTATTAATAAATAAATTTTTTCACTTTATTTATTAAATAAATTTTTTATTTTATTAATTGAATGATGTTATCTATCGGTTATATTAACATAGTAAAATTATCTCATTTAAAATTTTTTCTAAATTATAAATATATATATATATATATATAAGAAAATAAAATTTCATTAGTTATTTTTTTAATAAAAAAATTCAGTAATTTGGAAGTGGGTTTTGGGCCTCTCTAGGCCCAAACCAGCTAGAACCCTATTCCTTTTCCAAGTAAAATCCCTATTTAAACCATTAGAAAGGTGGGCAATCAACGGCAGAGACACCAAGACACCGACTATACCGTCAAATCCAACGGATCATATTTTATTGAAAATAAGAAAAAGAACCCAGAAGAGCAGGGTGAAATTAGGGTTTTCCCGGGCTTATGCGTCGAAGCCAGGAAATAGAATACTTTCTGAAAATTGTTTCTCCCTGCTGGGTTTTCTGGGTCCTAGTTTTTCTGCAGGAAAAAAAAAAAAATTATCAATCATGGGCAAGGGTCCTGGTCTCTACACTGATATTGGCAAAAAAGCCAGAGGTCTCTCTGATTTTTTTTTTTTAAGCTTTTTATTTTTCTTTTCTGGTTCTTTTCTCCATACCTCCGTTTATATGTATTTGTTTGTGGGTTTTTTTTTTTTTATATTTTGTTTTGTGGGTTTTTGCTGTGTGAATTTTAGATCTTCTGTACAAGGATTACCAGAGTGATCACAAGTTTACTATCACTACCTACTCTCCAACTGGAGTTGTGAGTTTCTTTCCCTTTTCCTTTGTGTTCTTGCTTTTCTTTTAGATTCATTTTTAGTTATGTGTATATCTGAAGAATTGAACGGGCTGTATTTTGGTTTAGAAATAGTGAAGTAGTGGTTAGTTTAAGAGCTTTTGCATGCGCAATCTGACTAGTTCAAATGCATTTTCAGAGAAGTATGCTTAATTCCATTGTGAATTGGTGCTAAACTTTTTTGATTAAGCTTTATTTATTTCTCTGAAGGATAATTATGTTGGGATTTATTTATAATCTCGTGAAAGTCTATATCTTACTAAGATAGTTAGTTGTATACATTTTTTTTTCTTCTGCTTGTCCGTTAAGTTCATTGGTTGTGGCTATGCCAAAGAGGGTTTTTTTTTTTTTTTTTGTTTACTTGTCCTGTGCATTTTAGTCTATAATAACTGGGTGGTCTGGGCGGCTGCTGTTTATCTAGTTGTTGCTTGCTTATATAGTAGTTGTTAATGAGTACATTGGACAGTTGAAGTCTGAGCTATGTTTTGTACTTAATTGTCCACGGAATCCTTTTACCTGCGATTCTATCTTTTCTTAGTTTAAAAATTGGTTGTTATAGCTTGAATCACTGAATTTAAGATTACAATTTAAAGGTTGGTCTTGCCTACATTTTCATCATTGTGCAGGCTATCACATCATCAGGCCTGAAGAAAGGTGATCTTTTTCTGGCTGATGTTAATACCCAGCTGAAGAACAAGAATATCACTACTGATATCAAAGTGGACACAAGCTCCAATGTAAGCATTTATTCCTTGTAGTCTTTGTGCTTTTCATATGGTCTTTTGCTGCTTATCACAAATAATATTGTACTGAAATTCCGTATGGCAATCAGCTTTTTACAACCATCACTGTTGATGAACCTGTTCCTGGGCTGAAAACAATCTTTAGCTTCAAAGTTCCTGATCAAAGGTCTGGCAAGGTAACCAATTTTATATCCTGTACTTTAGGATCTATATTGAATGTTCCATCCATGAGTGGTGAACTGGCAAGGTGACTTTCCATATTTTGGTTTCACCTTTTATCACTGGAGAACTGTTGGCAGCTGAATTTGATGTGGATAATTAACTACGTATTACATCTATGTTCAAAAATTATTGGTTGTAATTTACTTTAATGTTTCATAATTGTGTAACAGGTTCAGTTCCAGTATTTGCATGAATATGTGGGAATAAGCACAAGCGTTGGTTTGACTGCAAACCCTGTTGTTAACTTCTCAGGTGTGATCGGTAGTAATGTTGTCTCACTTGGCACTGATGTATCATTTGATTCCAAAACTGGCAACTTCACGAAATGCGATGCTGGGTTGAGCTTCAGCAATGCAGATCTGATTGCTTCATTGACTTTGTGAGTAATTTTGTCTTGCATTTCTCTGTATGTACTTGTTCGTTTGCAGTTTATCCGGGTCAGGAAAAGGATCATTTGAATCTTCTCTTTTCTACTTAGTGTTTGGGAATGCTATATTTGATTCCCATTTTAGATGCCAGGAATTTTGTGAGAATCATAATGAACCTAATTTTTGGTTGCTGACATTTGAGAACCAGTGCATTTTCTGATCTTTGTAGTTCATTACCTGGATTTATTAGGTTGTTTGATATAGAATATCTCTGATGATTTAGAATATAGCTTTATTCTTGTGGTTGTCATTAAGCAAATATCACACTATTACTAGTGTAATGCAAAATATGAGATAGGGTGAAACAGTTTCTAAGTTTTGGACTTTATGTCTTCTGGTCTTGCTGGATATAAGGAACCAATTTGTTTTTATAACTAATATATACATGTATGTGTTACTCAGGAACAACAAGGGTGACTCGCTCGCTGCATCCTACTACCACATTGTGAATCACTTAACAGCAGTTGGTGCGGAAGTAACCCATAGCTTCTCAACCAATGAGAACACCATCACTGTTGGTACCCAGCACACATTAGATCCACTGACCACATTGAAGGCACGGGTGAACAATGCTGGCAAAGCAAGCGCTCTCATCCAGCATGAGTGGCGTCCGAAGTCATTGTTCACCATTTCCGGTGAGGTAGACACCAAGGCCATTGAAAAGAGTGCTAAGGTTGGACTGGCTTTGGCCCTTAAGCCCTAAGTGAGAGTTTAGCTTGTTATGGTGGAGAACAGAATTGGCTATGTTTCTTTCTATATCAGGGGTTTTTGACTGTAAAATAAAATTGGAAGGGTCAGAAACCCGTGTCATAACTTTTGAGTTCTTACAATTTCTAATCATCCTTCTTCTAACTGAGGTTACCTGTTGTTTTGAGAAGTTTTAATTTTGAGATTTTGTTCCAATCATTCCATGGCTGTCTTTAACAATTTTGTTTCATTCTGATCTGTTCTGCAATACATAACCTTCCATTGATTTTGTGGTTCTGATTTTTTTTTTTTTTTAATTTTGTTAAATTTCAGGTTTTGGTTGGTGGTTGTTTCATTTATCTGATCCTTTTGATTGATAATGACTTCCCGAACCATATTTTCCTGTGGTTGGCCGTGTGAATTGTTAAACTTCTTCTAGTATTATGTTTGTCCTCATTCACAGTATAGAGACAACAGAAGATAAGGTATATTTTCTATTCTTCAGGGACCATTTAGCATTGGTTATGGATCATTTCTAGGTGGATTTTTTTTCTGCAGTTGTCAATATCTTCCAATTGATTTTGTGATTTTCACCTGCTACTCCCGCTGCATTATCTTGGCTTTGCTAACTTCAAAGAAATAGCAAGAGATATATTTCTATTTCAGATTTTGAGGGCATGATACTTGTTAGAAATAGCTATCTTGCTTTTGTCAAACAGGCTAAAATTTCTGCGTAATCAGATATATTGATAATCATTTCATTGAAGAGAAACTATAACCATATTTCACATTCAAAGAAAACCTTGATTAAAACAGCACACATGTTGCAGAGAGCTCGCTTAACAGGTTTGACACAGAAGTTTGATACAGGTTTTATGCATTAACATTGCTAGCCAAGTTGATTCATTCCATGATGAAAACTTAGATTTATATCTGCTGGTGAGTTGATGCCTGAAGCAGTCCATTTCGGATCTGCGTGGCAATATCCTGAACAGCTCCAGGACCGTGAGGAATAAACACTGATGAGGCTTTGGAGGAGGCTCCGATTTCCTTCATGGTGTCAAAATACTGAGTAATGAGAACCATGTCTAAAATATCCTTAGCAGTAGTTCCTGGAACATTTTCAGAAAAGCCAAGCACACTGTCTCTTAGACCATCAACGATTGCCTGGCGCTGCCTGGCAATACCAACTCCTGCTAGATACTTGGACTCAGCCTCACCCTCTGCTCGCTTTATCTGCACAATCTTCTCAGCTTCTGCTTTCTCGTTTGCGGCTACTCTCAGCCTTGCAGCTACCAGAATTCAAACTAAGTCAGATATGTAAACTTAGTCAGAAAATTGTGTTAAGCAATGCTGGATTTCTCACCTGCGTTGATCTCGTTCATTGCTCGTTTGACGTGCTCGTCTGGTTCTATATCTACAATCAGTGTCTGGACAATCTCATACCCATATGCCGACATAGCCTGGAAGTCATAACAAATCATCGTGTCAAACTACTGATGCAGGGACTCGAAGAAGTATTACGATTTTACCTTCTCAAGCTCCTCTTCAACAGCTTTGGCAATATCATTCTTCTGCTCAAAAGCATCATCCAAATTCATCTTTGGAACGCTGGCTCGGATCACTGAACAATCACATAAATCAAAGTAAACCTATGAATCGATAGGCGGTGAAATATAGAATGACATACAGTTGACAACTAAAGCCTTTCTTTTCCGTCATACCATCAAAAACGTATGCTTGAATCTGGGTTCTGGTGTTGCTAAGCTTGTAGAAAGCATCACCCGCGTTGCCGGCCAGGGCGCGGTATTGGATAGATGCCACCACATTGACAAATACATTATCCTGTAAAGCCATAAATCATATCCAACCTATTCATAGATATCGGTGAACAAATTGAAGATCATTATGAAAAGAAAACTAGGAGGAACAGTGAGCAGTGAGTTCTAGCAAACAAACCTTTGTTTTGGTCTCACAGCGCACATCCAACTGCTGCAACCTGAGTGAAAGATGGCCAGAAAGCTGACTTCCCAGAAACCAAGGTACGCAATGGCATCCTGGCTCAAGCACATCATCAAACTTACCAAATCTCTCTCTGATTGCAACTGTAGATTGATCAACTTGTACGCAGCATAACAGATTACCCATTTTCTGAAGAGTAAAATTCTAAACAAGCCAAGAAATCAAGGATATCTGAAGTTGCAAGAAGATTAGCACAAGATAATCCAATATAAAGGCGGAGGCACAAGAGTCAATAGAAAAGGATTAGCCCATTGTAAATGGCGTTATCAATGGATGTTTAATTTGAATTATTTTCATGGGGGCTCCACCAGATAAACAAGAACAATGAAACTTTCCTAGCACAGATGCTCTCATATTACTATATTGCAAGTTGATCTGATATGATGTTGACCAACGATATTCTTTTTGTCTTTGAGGAATTTTCTGCGAAGAGGAAACAGTGAACGAGGCATTTTCTACGAAGTGGAAACAGTGTAGGTGAAGGAAAGAGATCAAATTTGTCATAATTGGTTGGTTATTCTTAATTTTTTTGCTGTCATTCCAATTTCCCCGTCAGCATGAAAAGGAAATCAAGGGCAATAATGTCATTTTGATTTGATGATTTCCTGTCAGTTACTATTCACCAGCAATAATTCTTCCCACGCTTTCTCTGAACTGGCAAGTTGTAAATGTCAACGTTGTTATAGAAAACAGTTCCAGGCATGTTCCCATGCCTTTGCTTGGAAGATTTTTTTAATGATCATTATTACATGTTGAGCCATGTCAACTCTAAATCCCTGTTTGGAATTGCAGTTGAGAGTTCTAAATTACAAACTCTTAACTACTTGCAAGTCTGACTTAAGGAGCTCCCATCACCCAAAACCCAGTCACGGGAAAAGGAAAAATTAGGCAAATGTTCAAAATTTTTTCTCTTATTATCACCGATAAAATTGATTAATTAATTTAATTTTAAAGTAAATATATGTGATAAAATTTATTCGATAAATATTACGTATAATGAGTTAGTATGTTTTTATTATTTAAAACTTTATTTGTGACATAATTTGTCCATTAAAATTTTATCAAGAGATTTTTTTCAATGTGCAACTAATAATCTTACAAGTAGTTAAGGAGTTATACATAACAGATTCAGGACTACGATAAGAAATAGCATAGTAGTAATTATTTTGCATATTAGCAAACAAGTTCACTTCTGACCATGATTGGCCTGGAGGAGTCCCTCCCCAATATGCGAGGCTATGTCGTTAACAGCACCAGGTGCATGTGGCATGAAAACAGAGGAGGACTTCGAGGATGCGCCAGTCTCCTTCATGGTGTCAAAGTACTGAGTCACCAGAACCATGTCCGTGACATCCCTTGATGTTGTTCCGGGCACATTCTCAGAGAAGGCAAGCACGCTGTCTCTCAGCCCATCAACAATAGCCTGCCATTGACGTGCTATGCCAAGTCCGGACAAGTATTTAGCCTCAGCATCTCCTTCTTCTTGTTTAATTTGCAGTATCTTCTCCGGTTCAGCCTTCTCATTTGCCGCCATCCTCAGGCTGGCGGCTGTTGTGACAATTGCAAAGGTTTTATGTACACTCTAGTTTTCATGCAAGCCAACAAAAAAATAATAATAAAAGAATTCAAGGGATGCAGAATTTTACCTGCATTTATCTCGTTCATTGCTCTCTTAACATGATTATCAGGCTCAATATCTACAACAAGAGTCTGCACCATCTCATTTCCATAATGAGACATGGCCTAGTTAAGGAAGAAAAAGAAAATGCTGAGAGTATCACTTCTCCGACTACTTAAAGACAGAACAAACCAAGTTTTTCACAAATGAATTACAAATATTACCTTTTCAAGCCCCTCTTCAACAGCTTTTACCGTCTCATTCTTCCGCTCAAAGGCGGCATCCAAGTTTAATTTTGGTATACTTGTTCTAATAACTGAGAAAGATCAAAAATATTAATCTGGGCGGCCACCAATCATGTTGCCAATCATAAATTTAAAGCTTGTCTGCATTCCATTATGCACTCAATCAAACATCTCAAGCACCAACTAGTTGAATCAAACCTCACATTTACATCACAAAGCACCAAATAAAGCCTTGCATACCATCAAACACGTAGGCCTGGATTTGGCCTCTGGTGTTGGAGAGCTTATGAAAGGCGTCAGAAGCTTTTTCTGACATGGCACGATATTGAATGGATGCAACCACATTGACGAAGACATTATCCAGAAGCGATGGTGTGAATTAAACTTGTATCAAACGACAAAACTCCATTTTCACAGAACAAAAAAGACAAATTCATTGTAAATGGGAAAGTACTTAAAACGGTATCCCTACAGAGAAAGAGAAGACTAAACAGAAGGGCAAACTCACTCCAAATATAATACTAATGTGTAATCAAATCCTAAAATAATTCATAAAATGGAATCAAGATTTCAGGTGAATTTGAGGGGATCATGCTTAAAGATTTCAACTTGTTGTACACGCAGAGATAGCCTGCCAGTTATTTTGTGGCCAAGGAACCATGGCAAGCAATGATAGCCAGGTTCAAGCACATCATCAAACTTTCCAAAGTGTTCTTTGATAACCACTTTTGACTGCTTCACTTGGATGCAACCAAATGCTTGACCCATCTTTCAAATCTGCAAAATGACATCAAACTGAGATGAATTTTTGCTGCAAGTAAGCTTCAAAACAGAGTTAAAGATGCAGAATTACAAATTCTGCAAAATTGTTGGAAAATATATTAAACAGACAAAAAATTCTATCTGGAAAAAATGCATTTTTTTTCACTGTTGTATCAAACAAACTAGTTCTGCTTATTTGCTTTCTGTGCCTTCTGTTTCTATGAATTTGCTTTCATAAGTTTGGTTCAACAGACAGGACCCAATTCAGGGAAAATAACAGAAAAAGTGAACTTCATTCATTATTTAATCTCATAGAAGAAAATAAACACAGAACTTTAAATTCTATCCTTCAAGTTTCTATATTTTTTGCCTTTGCAGCGGAATACAATCACTATGAAAGAGTTCTAAACGACATAAACCAAGAAGATAAGACAATAAAACGCAACACTAAGTATCCAGTGACACAGCAAATACAATAAGGGGAAAATAATTAAATTAAAAAAACCAAGAACCCCTGTCTGGTTTGTCAAGTTAAGTAGCTTAGAACTACGTTAATTGAATTCAATGATAAATTTCCAACTCTTTTTTCTTGGGAACCAAACGGAAAGGTTAGAGTCATACCACAGCATTGTTGTTTCTTTCGGTAGAAGTAACCAAAAGACGCATTAACTAGAGCAGTTGCATATTGGATGGAACAATCACAATTATCGCTATATTTATTTAATTATATTTTACTTAATTTTATATCCATATCTATATTAAAATTATTTAATTATAATTATTTTTTAAAAAAATTTTATTTTCTTTTTGGAAATGATTCAGTCCACATACTCAGAGTGAATATATATTTACATAATTCATAAATATATATTTTATATGTATAAATATACATTAATCAAATATTCATACAAGTGGATGAATTTAAAGATAATTTAAAATTTTATTAATTATATTAAGAAAAATAATTTAATAAAAGATGTTACTCTGCATTATGACGAAAATTGTTACTCACAATATGATGAACAACATTGTAACATGTCAGCTCGCTTGATCAATCTTTAATTTCAATTCTATTTAGCAAAGTATTATATATTACTGTTTGTCTCAAAGTACAACTTGCAACATTGCTTGCGCAGTCATTTCCGCTGTATTAATGAGAAATGTTGATCCTTTTTTACTTGGAGTAACTGCAGAACTATTTCCCATACAATAAAATGAGATTTGCTGAGAAAATCTGGATTTTAAGGGAAGGAAACTGCAATATCATCTTGTCTTTCATAATTGCTTTCATATGTCCATTAAAACACTATCAAGAAAGCACATTTTTGTGCACAAGACATGATGTGGTTGAAAAGATGAAAATGGAGGAAATGCAGAAGTTGAAAACCAGGCAGCTCTTCCTGCTGTCGCACTCCATAAATACACTATCACCAACTACATCAAATGACTCCTTATTGTATAGTCTGATTTGTAGGACAAAATAAAACTGAACTACGAGCATGTTTCTAAATGTTGCATTTCTTTCTGTTTAGTTCTGAAAGCATGACAGTTTATGTATCAACAGCTAATATTAATCATCAGGACTCCCCTAATTCGCGTCAGCACATCAACTCCAAACATTCCTTAACAAAATTTTCTAGCTTCAATATTACTTGAATATCTCATAGACAACAGACGGAAGAAATTGTAATGCCCAATAAATTAGACCAGCCTCCCAGGATTTCATAAACTACAGGCACTGTATAACTACACGGGGAAGGAGGCTTTTTTAGTTACTATAACATATGATATGGTACCATCATAAACCAACAAAAAATACAAGCCATTGATCAGAGATGTGTGTGTGTGTGTGTCAGAATTACTTGATTATCTGAAGATAAGTATATCAAGTAATTCAGAAACAGGATGGTATTATGATTGCCTTGCATTTGGTTTTGGTGACTGATGAGGATGTTGGTGATATGGTGAAGCATGCAGACCATTTATATTCGATAAGCTCCTCATTGGTTGTCCATTCCTTGTCATGAATCCTCCCTGTGTTCTAATGCCGTTTTTAGAGTTTCTGTTGGACCTGTCACGATCTGATTGCATGGTTTGGAAGTAGTAAGAGGAGCTGGCCATATCCTTGAGGTTTGGCAAAGGCTTCAAGGTTTCAACGACTTCAGTCATACGGGGTCTCGCTTTTGGGTCACGGCTAAGGCACAGAGCAGCCAGCTGGGCCGCTTTCTGAGAACCTTTGATCGAAAAGTGACCTTCAAGGCGAGGGTCTAATAATTGGTAGAACCTTTTCTTGTCTCCAAGATGTGGCCTTGCCCATTCTACGAGGTTGTGTTCCCCATTTGGTCGGTTTTTATCCATGGATCTTCGACCAGTCAACATTTCAAGTAAAACTACTCCAAAGCTATAGACATCACTTTTTGATGTCAGATGTCCTAAATCCATGAAAATCATGTTAGATTTGAAATAACAACAAACAACGACCTATGGTGCATCCGTGATTTCTACACAAGGCTTTGATTAATGAAATCACATAAATAACATTTAACAATTTAGGAAAAGCAATTTGCCCCACTTACCAGTCATCACATATTCCGGCGCAGCATAGCCATACGTTCCCATTACTCGAGTAGATACATGAGTTTTACCTTCCTCAGGGGCGTCTTTGGCAAGTCCAAAATCAGAGAGTTTGGCATTGTAATCCTACGATGCTGATAGATTCAGAAAACAAAGGAATATATGGATTGAAAGAATTTAGAAATTTTGTGAGTGTGTCACATACTGCATCTAATAAAATATTTGATGTTTTAAAATCACGATATATCACAGGTCTTTCAGCTTCTTCGTGAAGAAAAGCAAGACCCTTTGCAGCACCAAGTGCAATCTTCATTCTGATAGACCAAGGAAGAGGCAAGGACCCTTCTGCATATAACATGGTCATCACCAAAGAACATTAAACATTCATTATGCAAGTTAAAAATATCAAGAACACAATTTTGTCATAGCAAAAATAATAACAAATATATAGTTCAGTCAATCACTACACATGAATAAGAGTTAATCTACAGCAAAAAATAATAACAAATATACAGTTAAGTCAATCACCACACATGAATAAGCTTTAATCTACTATCTAAACCTTCTCTTCATTTGAAATGGGTTGTGGATTGAAATCTAAACCTTCTCTTGAGTTATACACGTGGAAAACATAACAATTCATAGGGTTCACCATTAGAAAAGCAAATCAAACATACCAACAACAACCTAAACCATTAGGACATTTCACAAACATTGACTTAATACAGAAGCAAATTTTTCACAGCTTGTCTTCACCTGGAACTTAATAACACACTAGATTCCCTCTACAATATAGGAAAATAAGGGAGGCATGAACTCCAGGCAAACTAGTTAAGCAATTACACTAAAGAAACACAACACCAAATTTAAGAGTCATCAATCATCAGTCACATACTCCTAAAAAGGTGGTTCTCCAAACTCCCTCGAGGCATGAACTCATATACCAGCAGTCTCTGATCATCTTCAATGCAGTAACCAACCAATTTAACCAAATTGGGATGAAGGAGGTTTCCAAGGAAATTAACTTCAGCCTGATAAATGGAGAGAAAGCAGAATGTTTTCAACGAATCCTATGTTCGATTGAAAGAAAAGCAGCAAAATTACTAGCAAGGTTCATACCAGCCACTCTTTATGACCCTGAAGTCCATCATGATTTAAGGTTTTAACAGCAACAGTAAGGCCAGTACCAGGTTTCGCTGGAGCAGTTCCATTCTCCTCAACCCACCCTTTGAAGACACAACCAAACCCGCCCTCACCAAGAAGACTCTCTGGTCTGAAATTCCTAGTTGCTAACTTGAGATCATTGAACGTGAACTTCCTAAGCTGAGAAGAAACCTTCAACTCCTCACTGAATTTTGGAGTTGATGAAGCACTTTCCGCATTAGTACTTGTAGTCGTAGAAGATACAGGAACAACTGGTTGTTCTCTTCTTTTTTCGTTAGGGGACTTACTAACTGCTGATGACACAAAACACAAAAAATTGCATCATTTACCATATGACAGAATAAAAATCCTACCATCATATCCTAATTCAGTAATCATTGAAATATCTCTATGCTAATGCATTTCTTGACACCCCAAACTTAAGAAAGTTCATAAGAATGTTAGTGAATGAATGAAATTGACCAAGGAAATTCCAGAAATAGAATACAAACTAGTTGCCATCAAGTAAAACTCATACAAAGCTTAGCATGTGCTCATAGAAACAAATCCATCGCACGTCCACATGGTAGGTGATCACGGATAGTATCAAACAGGCCCTATTTCTGTCCAAAAATTAAAAACAGAAGACACTAACATGAAAAGCATATCCCTTCAGGCTTCAATTAATGATGCTGATATATAAGGAAACAAATAGATTTAGAAAAACAACATTGCTTATCACTTAAAATTACAAGAAAAAAATCAACTTATTCTTTGCTTGATAACTCTTCATGTTCTGAATAATTTTTATCCCCAAAAAACCCAATGATTTAACTTAACCGGAGCCATAATATGAACAAATATTACCAAAAAAAAATCTTCACACATAAAAGTGATAAGCTTTACTAATTCTAATACAAACGAAAAAGGATAACAAAGAAAACAACAGAAAAAATTACCATAATTGGCACTTGTACCACTCATGGAATTATCAACTTTTGATCTTGAAGGCAAGCAACTCTCCATGAACCTGAACTTAACCCAACACCCAATTTCTTCTCCTTTTTCACCCCCATCTTTCTTCTTCTTCACCTTCCTTGATTTACTATTATCCACTTCCCAATCCTTCAACCTCACAGACTCAGGACCCATACCCATCTCCAAGCAGCTCTAAAAACTGATCAAAATCTCATCGTAACTCAAAAAAAAGGCACAAAAATTTAGCTAGAAAACAAAGAACCCGTCCCAAAAAAAGAAATCAAAAATCGGATAATTTGTGACAATCAATGACACCCAGCTCGGAAAATTTAGTCAAAAGTAAGAAGGAGAGAGAAAGAGGCTGCTTGAGAAAGAGGGAAAGTGTTAGGACGTGCAGGATGGGCAGTTTGAAACAGAGAGCACGGGCAGGTTGGGCAAGAAAGAGAGCTTTGTTTGCCGGTGTCTTAACTGTAACTTTGGCATATTGCAGACAAGAAAATGAACATCTGCTTAAAATCATTCAAGTGCTAAGTGGATAGATCGGATACTAATGGATTTTGCTTTGTATTTATACTTTTTTTCTTCTGTTGTTATACATTTTGTCGGTAAAAATTATTGTAATATTAATCCATTAAATGAAAATATAATAGAAAATATTAAAACCATAACGTATTTAGATTCCTCTTGACAAGAATATTGGGGAATATTTGTTAGACAGAGAACTAACGTCCTGATCCCTAACGTTTGATACTCTCACAAATAAAAACATAATTTCTTCATTTATAACAAATAAGTCCCCCCATCCATATTAAATGGACAGAAATATTCGTTCATAGTAAGTTAGTTACACAGACTTATCTGCTTGGCAAATTCAATAGATAAGTATAATCCTGTCATTTCAGTGGCCGTCAGGGGCCCGTTTGTCATAAATAGAAAAATTATCTTTATTTATGCAAATACAAAAATAATTGGAATGTATCTTAATTTTATATCCTTAATTTTTATTTATTAAAACTTTAAAAATTAAAAAATTAATAAAGATAAAATTTACCCTTTATTATATTTTTCGAAACAAAAAACAAAGAAAAAATCCTTGCTCATACAAAAAAAATGAGAATTCGAAAGTTATAATTATTTTATAAAATAAAAGACAATACTGTTAAATATTACGATTAAATTACTAAAATACAAAAAAATAAAAAAGAATTCGTGCAAGACAATATTAATAAGTTACATTTGTACAATATCACGTTACAAATCTTAATAATGCATGATAATTATTATTTCATTGACTAATTTATTGTTTTGAGTAAATTAAAATATTAATATTTTATTTTATTTTTTTAATCTATAGTTCTTGTCACACGAAAGGTATTAATTATCATATGATAAATTTCAAACTTATCAAAACCATCATTTATGTTATTTAAATTTCCACAAGGTCAATGAAACCTTTTGTTTAATGGTAAGTGTCTAATATTTAAATGTTTCAAGTTTATAATTTCCCACAAGCAATTGAAAGTTATCTCCTACATGTGTTCCTATATTAAATAATTATTAATTATGATGGTAAAGCTGTAAGTGGAAAGTTTTGTATTTGATAGTGAACCAATCAAAATTTGCCATGTCATAAAAAGGTGTTCACCAAATTTGAAAAATAAATTAGAGGAGAGGAGAGGAGGGTGGAGGAGTGACTAAATTGACAACTAAAATGGTGGCATATCATATGGTGTGAATAAATTTCCAATGATAGTGGAATTACAACTACAAGTTACATATTTTCTAAAGTGGGCATTAACTATCTGTTGAAAATTTTGTACCAATTTGCTTTGCTTTTTATTTTGTCTATCCTTTTTGTCCTCTTTTCACATTGTTTGTAGGCTAATTCCTCCTCCTACCACTTGAATTTTTGATTAATTATGTTTTAGAGGCGGAAAAGACAAAAATAAGATATTAACA
This sequence comes from Swietenia macrophylla, assembly GCA_032401905.1. Classification (NCBI taxonomy): domain Eukaryota; kingdom Viridiplantae; phylum Streptophyta; class Magnoliopsida; order Sapindales; family Meliaceae; genus Swietenia; species Swietenia macrophylla. Next base: position 3,645,221 of record CP135577.1, read on the forward strand.
CGTGATATTTTTAAAATTTATTTAATTATATTATTAGTTATGTCTCGTAAGCAAAAGACACGTTATATTTTATTTTATTTATAAATTTATTATTATTAACTAAGAGGTATATTTTAGGATGAATTCTCAATATAAATGCAACAAAGAAACTTTGGCGGCAATTCCTAGAACATTTAGACAGTAGGAAGATGTCTTCTTGTCAATGTTCATTGTCCTGTAAATCTATGTCTTGCTCTAAGTTTATGCCTTTCATAATAATGCTTTTTGGCATGGAGTATCATCGGTGTGTCCATGGCCGACGGCGCCGTAATCGAGGGCTTCAAAACATTTGCTTATGAGTAGCTATAATTACATTTGAGAATATTTATCACATCTCTGTATTGGATTCATGAATGAGTAGTTGTATACAGAAGTAATTAAAAGGCTCATAAAACTCAGAACAAGCTCTCAGGACACTTAAATTCCCTTTGAAAATGGATAAGAATGTGAAATTCAGATTTGTGTTTACTTCATTGCATTTAGTTTTGTCTTAAATTCTTCATCGAGTCATGTCAAAGGATCCCATGATCAGGTATCTGCTGGGGAGCTCTCCCGCTGACGGGCCGAGATACTCAAACGTCTTCCTGAAGATGCGAAAAGTTCAAAAATTATTAGTTATTATGAACGAAAAAAACAGCATTCCTGAAGATGAAAAACTAAGATCCGAAACTCTTCATGTCGAAGCCTGTGGCATAGACAAACTCAGCAACATTGCTGCAGATAAAGATATATCATGTCATTAGAAATTTTGAAAATGTTTCGTTCACTTATGTTCCGAGTAGGTGGATTGATAAGAATCTGGAGCGATTTTTAAGAGCATAAATGAAATAATTACCATGAAACAACTTGTCATTGGCATATAAAACAGCAAGAGCATGATGGATCAAATGCAGGTCAATATTCACGGATATTGTTCTAAAAAGGGGATTTACTCCAACTGGCAGAGCTGCTGACCTTGGGGCCTGTGGTCCCATCACCAATTCGATAGACATAAAAATCGGTTAGATCTGCAAGATTAGAACGTGGGGATCGTTTGTCAAGCCATAAAAGTATTCATGAAAGAACTACCAGTGACAATCACTAAAACCATAAATGGAATTGTAACTTGTTTCAGTGACTTTAATTTCTCATGTTTCCCATAAATTTTTGGCTAAAGCAAAGATGTTACAGATAATAGATAGCTTAAACTTAATGAGATAAATTAAGATTGAAAGGGCGTGAATGGTTGCCATTTACCCTTATCCTATAACTTCTTACAAGCTTTATTTCGGGACACAACACCACCCAACTTCTGATGTTTCACTACATCCACGTTAGGTCTGCTCGTTAATACATCCCTCAGCATGCAGAAAAATTTTTCCTGCGTGCATCTGGAAAGCGATGTCTCAGTTCTCTATTACACACTACACCTGCTGTTGATCCCATGGTGTTTATCACCATGCCCAGCTGCTCCAGGTTCCGCATTGACAGCAAAATGAACACCGAAGATTTCTTATTGCATGAGATAGCACAGTAATGAAAATGTTCCTAAGAGAAGAAAAATTGGAAACACAGAACAACTGAAAAAACAGTTATTAGTGTTATTTAAATAAAAATAACACTAATAACTTTATCTAATCTTTTAATTTAAATCTTTTGAACTTAAATTGAATGATACTAAATCTTTTCATCATAAACTCTCTCCAATCTTATCACTTCAAATTTTTTTTATTTTTTATCACTTTTTAATATATTACTATTGAGTTGCGAGATACTGCTAACACTAAAATTCGTGTTCCTTCCACTGGTTCAATAAGGATAGCAGCAGTTAAACTTTAGAGAAACTAGAGACTAAGAAGCTTAAGCAACTAAAGAAGTATATTTTGTGTTTCGACAAATCTAATCTTTACAAAGGAAGATGATGAATTTACACAAGAATTCACAACCCTAAAGAAGATAAAGACAAATATGATGTGTCTAAATATTACAGAAGAATGCATATTTTTGCTGTCCCTAAGTTCTGCATTTTAACAAACTGCAAGAAACAAAATACAGCTGCAGGGACTGGCTGTAGCGTGCTGCTGCTTTTGCTCGTCTGTGCAGACAGATCAGGCTACCATTGCTCTCAATACATACAAAAACATCCCGGAATTGTTATAGAGCCGTGGCCAAAATCCAAATCCACCAAAATAGGTTTCCAGCCTTGTTTAGCTATCCAGCTGAGCAGCATCCTCGACAATGGGCTTGTCTTAGAATCTTTAGGTCCAGCAACAATTACTCTAGGACCCCGGACAACCCAAAAAGTATTTTAAATTAAATTGCACACGGAGCTTTGGTCATTATTCAAAAGAAACTTTCAAGTATGGCATCGATCAAATGCCTGAGAAGTGTTCAGAAGGATCTATGCAAATGCGGACACGGATTGTTTTGCCAAAAAAAAAAAAATCTCTTCCGTGAGGTTCAAGGAACGCTGAATATTTGGGTTTTTTTCTGGGTCCCTGTATTTTTATTTATTAAAAATAAAGACTAATATATCTGTAAATATCAAATATGTCCAGATTTTTACCAAAAATTGCGGAACAATGGAGATGCGGGGTATCGATCCCCGTACCTCTCGCATGCTAAGCGAGCGCTCTACCATCTGAGCTACATCCCCTTGTGATGAGGAGTTTCACTTTATTATATATAAATTAAATATTACATTTTAAATATTTAACCCTTTGGCCGTCGAACGGAGACAGCCACTGCAACAAGATGCGGCTGAGAAGGCTCTTACTGCAACCTTCCAGTCATCTTCGTGTACTCTCTGCAAAATGTCCACTTCCTTTACTTCAAAAATGCTCGCAGTTTTCTTCTTCTTTGGAGTCTCAGATTCCGAACAGTCGTTTCGCTGAACAGGTGGAGGATAACGCGGACAAACCCACGTCCACGTCCACCATTTCCATTGATCGCTCTGGCCTCTACCATCCTCCTGGTATACTTCTTACGGTTTACTTATTTATATTTCGATTTATTGAGGCTGACCTTTTTTTTTTTTTCTTTGGGCTTGCAGCGAATTCGCATGAGCAAAATTTGGAGTCTGAGCTTGTTAAGCATCTTAAAGGAATCATTAAGGTTGAAAATTTTTCTTCCTTTGAGTTTTGATTGTGTTAGGTTTTGGCTTTCTGGTCGGTCTTACTAAAGTAAATTAATTGTACATGGAAATGTCTGTATGTGTTTGTACATGTGAGTATATGTATGATTCCGTAGGAGGGGATATGAATACGAGGTGTAGCTTGAAAATTGAATATGCAGATTAGTTTACCTGCTGAGGTTTAAGCTTTTTGCTGAGTATGTTTATTGATGCCCAGTTAATCATAAAAAAAAAAATTATATTAACTTTTGACATGAGAGCAATGTAGATATTGCTAGTGGTTATCATCACAATACCGTGAAGTAGTTTGACACTATGCTTATAGGTAGAGATGATTTGAGAGGAAAACATCTGATCAAAAAGGATGATAGGTCCTGAAAATAATTCAGATGTTTTGTAGCATCTTGGAAGATGTAAATGAAAGTAGTTTGACTTATTTAAGCTGCTATAGCAAAAGTGGCAGCAAAGTAGTAATATAAACAATTAATATTTATAATGCGACAGTTTGAGCATTCTGGCGCGATAGGCCTTGGAGTACTGTGGGGTGATCTAATTTCCCATCATTTTTTTCTTTAATACATGTGAACATGCTTCTTGTGCTTGGAGCTGATTCATTGTTATTTCTGGTTTTTCAGTTCCGTGGTGGGCCGATCTCAGTTGCTGAGTATATGGAGGAAGTTTTGACAAACCCTAAAGCTGGGTTCTATATCAATCGTGATGTGTTTGGAGCAGAAGGTGATTTTATAACCTCACCTGAAGTAAGCCAAATGTTTGGGGAGGTAATTTGCTTTCTGTGAATCTGGATTACTCAGCGTTATTGTTTAAATTTTAATTTCTGTTGATTTGGTTTACAAGGTAGAACATTTCCTATAGAACAAGAATTAATTTCTTTTCATCATATTGATGTAAATTTAGATGGTTGGCGTGTGGGCCATGTGCCTATGGGAGCAAATGGGACGACCAAACAGAGTCAACCTCATTGAGTTAGGTCCAGGACGAGGAACTCTCATGGCTGATCTTCTACGCGTATGATACAACAATTTTCATCTTATATCCTTGTGATATACTCTCTCTAATATTCAATTTCAACGAAGTAGGTGATAATCTGGTTAACTCTTGAATATCTAGTTATTTTGTTAAGTGTAGCTTCTTTTTGCAGGGTGCATCAAAGTTTAAGAACTTTACTGAATCATTGCACATTCACTTGGTAGAATGTAGTCCAACATTGCAGAAGCTTCAGTACTGCTGCTTGAAATGTATGGATGAAGATAATACCAATGAAAACATAGAAAAAAGAACTACTAGCATGTTGGCCGGAACACCTGTGTCTTGGCATGCTGCACTGGAGCAAATTCCATCAGGATGTATGGAGTTATCTTTTCAACTTTTTTATTTCTGAAATCTAGCCTATGACCTCTCTATAATTGGAATAAAATGTTTCAATAATTTACAAAACTAGTAGAATGATGCTACATGAATGACATAATATCTATTCTTATCAAGTATATAATTTCAGTTTTTGTTGATTATTTATGATAACTTTGTTTCTTTAGTTACTTTTATCAATAATGATGATGTGATGACTTCATCCCCTAATGTTTGTCTGCTTATGTCTCAGTACCAGCAATCATCATTGCCCATGAGTTTTACGATGCTCTACCAGTTCACCAGTTTCAGGTATGTGTGGTTGATTTAGCTATGTACATGTGAATGGCAGTTGCAGTTCCTTGGTTCTTGCATCTTAAAAGTCGAAAATGCCTGTCTGTGCTTGCCAATGTTTAAAATATAAATTTAATCTATATGGTTTATACGTTCTTGACTTATATAGAGCTTAGTTGGTCATTTTAACTATCCTTTATTGGCAATTTTGTCACCCCAAAAGAAATCACTTTTTTAATTCATTATTCTGACTCAATAATTTGTATGCAGAGGGCTACTCGTGGCTGGTGTGAAAAGTTGGTTGATGTTGCTGAAGATTCATCGTAAGGATTTGGAATCTAGTTTGATAGCCATATGCTTTTTGCATATATAAATCCTAAAGAATTTAATGCGTGATACTTCTTATGTATATCTGCTAGGTTTCATTTTGTTCTCTCTCCACATCCTACTCCTGCAACTCTCTCTCTGATGAAACGCTGCAAGTGGGCTCCCGCTGAAGAATTAGAGAAGCTTGAGCACATTGAGGTTTGCCCCAAAGCAATGGAGTTGACTAGTAATATAGCAAAAAGAATAGGTACTGATGGAGGCGGGGCTCTCATAATTGATTATGGCCTGAACGGAGTGGTCTCAGATAGTTTGCAGGTCTGGTGCCTTAACATTCCTTAGTTTGTGCAAGTTTTTTCATCATTTACATTTCGTAATTTCATAATGAACTATTTTTTGTGTTCATTTTTCTTACTCAAACATCCATCTATTCATTCAATAACTATACAATATTTAAATGTTTTGGCTACCATATGATGGCTTCTTTTGTCTAAGTAAGAAGAAAAGGAAAAGAGGCCCCACCTTCTCCTGTGCTAGTTTTGTGGTTTATTTAATTTATCAGGGCACTGTTACAGTGGAAACTTGTTATATAATGAGTTAAGTCAATTCAACAGTTGTAAACTTAATTTTATATTCCTTTTCTCTGCTTCTTAGTTCCTTTCCTAATATTTAATTAATGCAGGCAATTCGCAAACATAAATTTGTTGACATATTTGATAATCCTGGGTCTGCTGATCTCAGTGCATATGTTGATTTTGCTTCTCTCAGGCATTCTGCTGAGGAAGCTTCAGGTGTGCATCCTCTTTGCTTTGGCTCCTTTCTTTCTTCTTTTCTTCTTCTTTCTTTCTTCAACATCTTCCACACCACCCTCACACACCCCACCACCCCCCCCTTCCAATTGATGGTAGTGCCAACTGTGAAACAAAAGGATGAACACACTGTCATATTCTTCTAATGTGTTTTCAGAAAATGTGTCTGTCCATGGCCCTATTACTCAGTCCCAGTTTCTTGGTTCTCTTGGAATAAACTTTCGAGTTGAATCACTACTACCGAACTGCACAGAAGAACAAGCAGAGTCTCTAAGAACAGGCTACTGGCGTCTAGTAGGAGAAGGTGAAGCCCCTTTCTGGGAGGGGCCTGATGAACAGGTGCCTATTGGTATGGGCACTCGGTATCTGGCAATGACTATCGCGAACAGAAAGCAAGGTGCTCCAGTTCCATTTCAATGAAGTTTGAATCACCATGGCATCTTTTTGAGGCTGGCTACTTTAAGCATATGTACATTAGTGATTTATCCTCTCATCAAATAAATTTACCAAGTTTGTGGTTCTTGTGGAAACGTTTTAGTTTTCCTGCTGCAACTGAATGGCGATATGATTTTTCTATTGGGTCATCTTTAAACTTGTCCATTCTTCCCTCTATGCCATCAATCCGTTTTCTTCGGAAGGATTAGAAAATGATAATCAAGATTCACTTAATCCATAACCTCAGATTTTAAGAGATGAGATTTCTATGCATGAGAAGTACTTTCACTGCATGACGTGTGTGCTGAGAGCACTTCGTTTGTTTTTCTGCATTCAATCATGCTGTGTTTGCTATCATGACTTTTTTTGTGTGTTCAGACTACAGGGTCTCTCTTCCGACCCCATTTCCGTATGCATTTTTGGAACATATTATTACAACTTTCTGAGTCTTTTTACTTCTGATTTTGAGGTCAAACTCGCCCTTGGTAAGCTGTATCTTGATGTTTACATTCAGTAAATTTTACTGCATCTTGATGTTTGCAAGGTGCTCCAAGATCAAGTCTGTTTTGGATTTCTTGATCTCATTTGTAAGGTCTTAAAACAGAGATAAACAATGACATTCCAAGACGATATCTGGGTACACATGTAGTTCGTATTGGAGTTCAACTCCAGCTAAATCCATGCACAATTTTTTGGGTGTTGAAACTTAAATGAGAGCATTTACCATTGAGAAAAACATGCTGAAACTGAATCCCTCTTGCGTGTACTAAACATGGGACCGGACCAAAGCCATGTGATTTGTAAGATGTCACTTTCAAAATGACCATTTGGTTTGGTAGGTAGGTGATCAGAAGGAGAAAGTGTTTGCTTTCTAGCTGGTTTACTGTGCCACTATAACAGGCTTGGTAATTTATTGCGCTCAAATAATTGAACTAGTGAAATTATAAACCTAGTTACGCAATGAATCCACAACATAAACACCTTACAATTCCATGAAAAACGTAATTACTCTTAAGTTTCAATTGCTTGATTTTCGATAATATCTAATACATGGCTATGGTATCAATATAAGTTAAAAGTTTAATATATCAGGCTGCAAGTTTAATTTACTTGTCTGGATACCTCCCGTATCATGGCCACTCCCTAAAACATTACGAAACCTTCTTTCAAAATCATGGATCTTTTTTCCTTTTAAGCAAATAATCTGCTCACCTAAAGCCAAGGTATCATCAATTCGTGAAAGGAGTTACTATGGCAACCAACCTATTAGTTCCAAGGACCATAAAAATGAACACCATGCAGCTGTGATGCGGACCAGTCCTGAAACTCTTAATCACTAAAAACCAGTAAGTACTGTCACTAACAAGCAATAAAAACAAAGAAAGGAAGAGTTTTGCTTTGTCAGGCGGGAAAGATTTTTTCGAAGTTTTTTCCTAATCAAACTCTGTTATTAGATCACTAAAATCAGTGATTAATCCCTCTTCTCTACCACATAAATTGTCTGTAAATGAAGGCCCACATTCAAAACTGAAGAAAGTTCACATTCCCACTTTAGAAATCATGGAAAACAAGGAAGACATCATCAACGAATGTCATCGATTACCGAGGAATTAAGGCCATGCCTTCTATCGTAGGTAAGATAAGGAAAGTCAAATTCAAACTGTTTGTTCTCTTCGTGAAATTTTCATTGAAGTGATAGAAATTTGCAGGGAATGAAACCTTTGAAAAGCTTGGGACGATTGGCACTTCATCAAATCTCTTGGTTTACCTCACAACTGCGTTAAACATGAAAAGTGTGAAAGTAGCAACTCTTTTTAACATCTTCAACCGTAGCACAAATCTGGCTCCTTTATTTGGAGCTTTCCTCTCTGATAGTTACTTGGGCCGTTACAAGACTTTGGGCTACGCTTCCGTTTCTTCTCTCTCGGTACTTTGCACTAAACCCTGTTGAATAAATTCTCTGTGTATTAAAAGTTTTTGGTTCAAGAGCTTTCAAACTTTCTGTAAACTTGGTTTCTTTCATAATTTGGCTTCATTGAACTTTGTGATACATTATTTGGCTGAGTTATGCTAATTAACAGATTGAAAGGATCTGGAAAAGGCTTACAAATCAGTCTCAATTTCTCTAACTGAGCAAGCTCTGGGTTTCATTTGCTTTGATGGCAATCACATTTACCATCCAGGCTCAGAAACCAGTTCACAACTGAGATTAGACTGCAGAAACTCATTTCACCAATAGTTTTTTTAATTGTTTTCCTTCTTTTTTATTAAAAATATCTTAAGCTTTCTCCTTTTTTAATATGGTCGTTTCTGTTTATGAAAAGGATAACCTTTTATGAAATTTACTTCTTAATTTTCTTGCAGGGAATGATACTAATAATGCTAACGGCAGCAGTCTCCAATTTGCAAGCCCCGCATTGTGCAGTAAAAGATATTAGCGGATGCACTGGTGCAACAGCTTGGCAACCAGCTTTCCTACTAAGTGGATTTGGGTTACTAGTTATCGGAGCTGGTGGCATTCGTCCATGTAACTTGGCTTTCGGAGCTCACCAATTCAATCCGGCAACTGAATCTGGGAAACGCGGTATTAACAGCTTCTTCAATTGGTACTTCTTCACCTTGGCATTCGCAGTGCTGACGTCAGGAACCATTATAGTCTATGTGCAATCCAATGTAAACTGGGCTATGGGGTTGTCAATTCGTGCATGTTTAATGTTCATTTCATGTATATTTTGCTTCCTTGGCAATAAAATTTATGTTAAAGTAAAACTTGAAGGAAGCTCCTTAACTAGTGTGGCACAAGTTTTTGTAGCTGCTACAAGGAAACGACAGGTTAAGCTACGGCAAAATCCAGAATTCTGCCTCTTTAATCTTATGCCAGCCAATTCATCGAACTCCAAGCTTCCTTACATAGATCAATTTAGATGAAAAAATCGATTTTTGAAAATCCTACATTATTTAGTTCAATACTGAAATTTTATTTCAACTGAATGTATAGCTTTCACTAATTATCCTGACATCAGGTTTCTTGATAAGTCTGCAACCATAACAAGTGAAGACCAAATAAATTCTGACGGATCTTCTGCCAATCCGTGGAAACTTTGCAGAATGCAACAGGTAGGAGAAGTAAAATGCATAATGAGAGTAATTCCCATACGTGCATCGGCTATTCTGTACTACATTGCAATAGTCCAACAGCAAACATACGTAGTTTTTCAATCCTTTCAATCAGATAGAAGCCCTGGCAATAAAGGTTTTAAGATCCCGGCAGCGTCCTACATATCTTTGTCATGCTAAGCCTTACCATTGGGATGCCTATTTATGACAGAATCTTGGTTTCATTTCTACAAAGATTTACTGGAAAAGCAGGAGGCATCACAGTTCTTCAAAGAGTGGGTGTCGGCATTATTCTTTAAGTTCTTGCTACACTGGTTTCAGCTTTCGTTGAACTGCAGCGAAGGACTATAGTTCTAACAACACCAACACTAGGCATTGCACCACGAGGAGGTGCCATATCTTCTATGTCTGCTTTCTGGCTGATGACTCAACTCATACTTGCTGGAGTATCCGAGGCCTTTCATTCCATTGCACAAGCAGAATCCTACTACAAGCAATTCCCGGAAACTATGAGAAGCATTGCAGTGGCCTTCAACAATTGTGGCATGGCAGGCTCAAATTATCTTAGCGGATCTCTTGTCACCATAGTACATCATATCACTGCAAGATCTGGAAACAGAAATGGGGATTGGTTATCTCAGGATCTTAACAAAGGGAAGTTGGATTACTTCTATTACCTTATTGCTGGCTTAGGAGTTCTCAACTTTGGTTATTTTCTGGTATGTGCTAAGTGCTATAGATATAAAGGAACCGGTGGAAGCTCCATTGAGCTGACCATGAAAACAGAGGAATCTGAGAAGAATTTGGTTTGATCTAGGAGCACACATATTTATGAAACTAGATTGTAGCCACTGCTTTTATTACATATTTCTAGCTCACTGAAAAAGAAAAAGAATATTATACTAATATATTCAATTAAGAATTCAAAAATAAAAGTAATTGTTGAAAATTAAGACTTAATCACTAATAAAAAAATTATCAAAATAATTTAAAAATTAAAAATAAAAAAATAAAGATAAATTCAAGTAAAAATTTCTCTTTTTTACTGTATTGATCTTTTTAACTTGAATAATATTTTTAGTATAAAATAATGACTATTTAAGATAATTTAATAATTAATCATAATTTTTACTAATAATTTTAATTAATTTTTAATAAAAAAATAAATAAATCAACTAATTTAACTAGTTACTCAATTAACTATTTACTCTCTCAAATTTTATTAGTCTAACTCTAAAAAGCTTTTACAAGAAACAAAAAGAAAATTTTCTTACTCGATGATTTGACTACTAAATACCTTCTAGATACATACAAAAGATTCATACTATATTAACAAAAATTACAAGGAAACAAATCTTCCTAAGAATAAACTAAAAATAAAAAATAAAATCTTATATTAATACCAAAATATTTATAATGTTCGTAATGTCCCATATCAATATCTTCCTATTTTATAAGTCAAACTCTAACACTTTCTCTCAAGTTGGAGTATGAATATTTGAAATCCCTAACTTGCTTATGTGATCCTAAAAAATGATTTTCCAAGAGCTTGTGTAAACATATCAGCTATTTGATTTTTCGAATTATATGGCCTGTAACAAGTAGACCTGTTTTGATTTTCTCACTAACTACGTGACAATCTAGCTCGATGTGTTTTGTCTTCTTGTGAAATACTGGGTTTGCAGTTATATGTAATGTTGTCTGATTATCACAGATTAGTGTTGCTGGTTCAGTGATGTTAACTTGGAGATCTGCGAATAAGTACCTTAATCACATAAGTTCACATGTTGTTGAAGATCTTGACACTGTAGTTTGGTTTTACTTCTAGGATGCTAGAGAATTTTCCAAAAAAACACAAAACCCAGTTACTGACCTTCCAGTTATTGGACAAGACGCAAAGTCTACATCACAGAAACCTTTGATCTTGAAATAATTATTGGATGAAAAGGAAAGACCATGACCAGGTGCTCCCTTATATATTTCAGCACATGAAATGCAGCATCCAAGTGAAGCTTCCTCGGTTGGTTCATGAATTGGCTCAATAAATTCAAGGGGTATTGGATGTCTGGTCTTGTGATAGTTAAATAGATGAGTTTCCCTACTATTCTTCTATATTGAGATAGATTTTTCAGTAGATCTCCTTCAGTTGGCTTCAACATAAGATTTTGTACCATTGAAAATGCAACAAGTGCCGTGCCTAACAGTCGTCCTTCATCCAACAAATCCGGTGCGTACTTCCTTTGCGAGATATTTATACCTTCGCTAGAGTGTGCCATTTCAATTCCTAAAAAGAACCTTAACTTTCCTAAGTATTTTAGTTTGAAATGGTTGCTTAATAATTTCTTGAGTTTTGCAATCTTTTCTGCATTATTCCTTGTTATAACCACGTCATCTACATAAATTGAAATCACAGTAAATGATTTGCGATTGCTTTTTGTAAAAGGGGAATGATCAACAAGAAACTGTTTAAAGCCCGCCTGACATATGAGAATATAAAACTTAGAATACCAATTCCTGGGGGCTTGTTTTAATCCATAAAGAGATTTGTGAAGTCGACAAACTAGTGAAGTCTCCCCCTGTCGACTGTAACCCGATGGTGGAAGCATTAGACTTCTTCTTCAAGGTCATCATGGATAAATGCATTATGGACATTCATTTGATGGAAGGACCATTTGTTAGCTGCAGATATGGCTAGGAAACGTTGAACCGTTGTGAGCTTGGCAACTGGTGCTAAAGTTTCCTTGTAGTTCATGCCTTCTATTTGGTTATATCATTTGACAACTAAGCAAGCTTTGTACTTTTCAATGCTTCCATCTGCCTTGTGTTTTACTTTACACACCCAATGACATCCAATTGGTCTATTCCCTTCAGGTAAATTTATAAAGGTCCGAGTCCCATTTTCTTCTAAGGCTTGTATTTTGGCATCCATGGAATAAGAGATGTAGTGAGAAATGGGATACTTGGTACTTTTGTGTGCCTTGGCTACGACCGAAGAGTCTTGGTTTGAATTAAATGCCGAAACTTGGGAACGCACAAAGTCTCATAGCCAAGTGGAAGGTCTTTGGATCCTTTCAGATCTTCTGAGGTTTTGTGGTTCTCATGGTTGTATTTGATGGTTGTTTGTGGTGTTTGATTGGTCTAGTGGAGAACAATGTTGTTCACTAGTTGTCTCGGTGAATGCGAGTTAAGTGAATTTACGAAAATATGTGTAGGAGATGATTGAGATAATAGAGCCGGTGGAGGTTGATTGGCCTTTATATCTGGTGGTAAAAGATCTATGACATGGTCACAAGGTAAAGGTAGAAGTGACTAGATAATGAAACTTCGTTTCATCAAAAATAATATCTCGATTAAAAAAAAGTTTATGGTTTTCTAAATCATACACCTTGTATGCTTTCTAGCCAAGTGAAAAATTCGAAAAAAAATGCATCTTTTAGCTCTTGTATCAAACTTGTGTTCATGACTTATATTTGTGGTAAAATAAAGACAACCAAAAACTCTGAAGTGGTTATATATGGGTAGCTTTTAATAAAAAAAATTTAAAAGGAGTTTTGTTGTTCAGTAAAGGAGTAGACATCCGATTAATTAAGCAAATTGTATGCATCGCACTTTTATCCCAAAATTTTCAAGGTAAATTAGCTTGAAATCTAGGTGCCCTTGCCACATTGAGGATATGTCTATGCTTCCCTTCACTACTCCGTGTTGTTGTAGAGTCCCAATGCAAGTAAGTTCAAAAACTACCCTTTGGTTATTGAAAGTATCTAACATTGAAAAAAATAAAAATCTTATATTCTAGCAATTTATGTTTGCAGCAATACCTTTAGCATACCTTAACTTATTAATTCAATCTTGTGTTTGTAGTTTATTCTCCATCATCTCTAAAATCTTGTGTATGTAATCCTACAAAAATTTCCACCGGCCATTTGTGGCAGAAATCCATTGTATTTTCTATTCAAACAGTTGGAAGATGCAGATTGCACTCTCTAGGCCCAGTAAAATTTGGTCCCTCTAATTACTACTTGGATTTTTCTTAATGTCTGCTCTATGGTGGGCAAAGATGCGAGAAAGATGCATCGATACACGTTTTAATTCATCAATGGGGACTTCAGTGCCGTGTAAAAACCAATCATTTTCTTGTCTTTTACACCTTATAATACCACAAATTACTCTTAACGTGTCTCTTGTGATAACCTCACGTACCACGAAGCTAGTTAAGCCAAGCAATTCCCAACTCTGTAAAATCTCCTGTTACATTTCTCTCAAAATGGACCAGAAAAGTGTGTTGTCACTGCCTGGTAGTTTCTATGTGAAAGATTTATGTCATAAAAGTCTCCATTCTCTAGTATATATCTACCTTCTGCCAATTAAAAGTTTCAAAAGCCAGACCTGTATACAAAATTCAGAGAAGTTAGAGAACAACTCTCGAAATTTCTTGCATGAATGGAGAACACAAAGGAAAATATTGCTTCAAACGAGGAGGCTGCCACTGATTACAGAGGAGTTAAAGCCATGCCCTTTATCATTGGTAAGCTTTGTACAGAAAAGAGATAATCAGCCTTGTCATTTTCTGATACATGCATGAAAATATTGCAGGAAATGAGACGTTTGAGAAGCTTGGCACCATTGGAACTTTATCAAATCTGATGGTGTATCTGACTACTGTTTTCAACATGAAGAGTGTCACGGCTGCAATCCTTATAAATTTCTTCAGTGGTACTACTAACGTGGCTCCGTTGCTTGGTGCCTTTCTTTCTGATACTTACTTCGGACGTTACAAGACTCTGGCCTTCGCATCCATCTCTTCTCTTTTGGTATTAAAACTATTCTCTTTCTCAAATTATTAACCGAGTCTGTACTCAAGTTACTTCTGTAAGAAAAGTTTTTGTCATAAGAACTTCCTTCAGAAGCACTTCGAAGCACACAACTGCAATAAGCATCCTTAATGTATAATTATGTCTCACTTTTTTTTTTTTTGTTCCCTTCTCTTTCAAGGGAATGACTGTACTAACATTAACTGCTGGAGTCAACGAACTCCATCCACCAAAATGTTCAACAACAGAGATTGGCAAATGCGTTGGACCTACAGCTTGGCAAATTTCTTTCCTGCTAAGTGGTTTTTTCTTCCTAATCATTGGAGCTGGAGGAATCAGGCCTTGTAATTTGGCCTTTGGAGCAGATCAGTTCAATCCAGCCACAGAATCAGGCAAAAGAGGAATCAACAGTTTCTTTAATTGGTATTACTTTACCTTCACATTTGCCATGACAATTTCTGTAACTCTGATTGTGTATGTGCAATCAAATGTGAGCTGGACCATGGGATTAGCCATCCCCACGTGCCTAATGTTCTTGTCATGCGCACTTTTTTTCTTGGGTTCAAGACTTTTTGTAAAAGTGAAACCTGTGGGTAGTCCTTTAACAAGTTTGGCACAAGTAGTAGTGGCAGCAACTAAAAAGAGAAAGTTGAATCTTCCGGAACACCCATCTCTTTGTCTTTTCAATTACATGTCAAGCAACTCCATCAACTCCAAGCTTCCCTACACAGATCAATTTAGGTGAGGGAAAAATCCATTTCGTGCTATAGAATCAATCTTTGTTGTTTAAACAAGTCTCTAAACTATTGATCAATGGCATTAGGTTCTTCGACAAGGCTGCAATCATAACAGATGACGACCACATTAACTCCGATGGTTCAGCTACCAATCCATGGAAACTATGCAGCATCCAACAAGTGGAAGAATTAAAATGTGTATTGAGAGTTATTCCCGTATGGGCATCAGCTATTATTTTCAGTATTGCAATGGTACAACAACAAACCTACGCAATTTTTCAAGCTCTCCAATCCAATAGAAGGCTTGGAAACAGCAGTTTTCAGGTTCCAGCGGCATCTTATGCAGTCTTCTCAATGCTAAGTCTCACCCTGTGGATTCCCATCTACGATAGGATCGTGGTTCCTTCTCTCAGAAAACTTACTGGCAACGAAGGTGGCATGACACTTCTCCAAAGAATGGGCATCGGAATTGTTCTTTCAGTTCTTACAATGCTTGTTTCAGCTTTGGTTGAACAGAAGAGAAGGAATTTGGCTCTCACAAGGCCAACACTTGGAATCGCACCAAAAGGAGGTGAAATATCATCCCTGTCTGCTTTTTGGTTGATTCCTCAGCTAACACTTGCTGGATTGTGTGAGGCTTTCAATTCGATTGGCCAGATTGAATTCTACTACAAGCAATTTCCAGAAAACATGAGAAGCATTGCTGGTTCATTTTTCTTTTTTGGGTTAGCAGGGTCAAGTTACCTAAGTGGTTTTCTTGTTTCCATGGTTCACCATATCACTGCAGGATCTGGAAATCGAGATTGGCTACCGGAAGATCTTAACAAAGGGAAGCTTGATTACTTCTATTACACGATTGCTGCTTTGGGATTTCTCAACTTTGGATACTTTCTACTGTGTGCTAAGTGGTATAGGTACAAAGTTACTGGTGGAAGCACCCTGGGGTTGAACACAGGAACAAGAAACTATGAAAAGCAGTCCCAAAAGCAATTTGTGTAATTTGGAGTAGAAATATGTATGTTCATAAAAAATGTTGTCTCCTTTGTTATATGTAACAATCATTTGCATAGGGTTGAAGCCCACATTGTTGATAAATAAGAAGTAGCTTATGTAAGAAATATTTCTTCCTTTTCAGAAATTCAACTCATTACTTTGCCGAATTTTCCAAATCAATCACCTTGCACGAAACAAATTTACAGATTTTCTTTTCCCTTCAAAGGGAATTCTCTTCATTTAAGATAGCTTCAGTATTCATTTTTTCTTCCACGAAGAGAACTTCCCTTCAAACTCTCGGGGGTTGAAGACATTGTAAAAGTGCTCTGACTTTGGTGTTTTAGTGAAAAGTTTGCTACGAAGTCATCCCCTAGGCTGCTCAGCTTCAAGAGTGAGAATGCGACATCATCCAGCCACCAATGGGTTGTTAAAAAAAAAAAAAAAATTAAATAAAGAATATGATAATCAATTTGGCAGAACAAAATCCTGCAACGTTTCCGAAAATTTGTATGCACAGCACAAAGCCACTATAGAACTAGTACAATCCCAAGAACCCTGGTACTTGCAATATTTTGATTCAGAATCCAAGACAACCAAAGCAGAAGTAGGTGATTCATGAACTGACTGCAAGGAAACTTGAAGAAACTAATACAGCTGCCAGCATTGCGCAATTGTCCTCATCAAAATCACATACAAGAACACAAGCCTCTCACTCTAGTCATGTAGAAACTTAAATTAAATTCTTAATTAACTTGATTGATCAACATGTATTCTTTCATAATTCTGGACATAATTATTAAGCTCTCACTTATTTTGCTATTATTTTTTTTTATCCCAAATTAACAAGAGGGTAATCTAGCGGCAGAATTTAATTACTTGAAGAATAATGAAATTTGGATTGAATGGAATCATATTTATTCTCTATCAATCTAACAAAAGTCTCTAGCAACTTGATATATATTCCCACTTTTTTATGTTTGGTATTGTATTCTTTCCTTTCCCACTTCTGTTTACTTGGAATAAGAGAATCCTCTTTCTTTGTTGATCAACTTTCACTTATCCTTCCAGCAAAAACAAAAATTCCCACTCTCTCATTTGTCAGCTTGCTTCATATTGTATTCAATAATTTGGAATACTTATATTTTGTAAAGTTTGGCAATAAAATAATTTAAATGAAATA
The DNA here is from genome assembly GCA_032401905.1 of Swietenia macrophylla. Taxonomy (NCBI): domain Eukaryota; kingdom Viridiplantae; phylum Streptophyta; class Magnoliopsida; order Sapindales; family Meliaceae; genus Swietenia; species Swietenia macrophylla. Next base: position 3,662,437 of record CP135577.1, read on the forward strand.
CTTTAAAATGGGTTAAATATTCATTTAAAATATTTTGTAAAAGAAAAGTGATAGTATCCAATTTTGTGATGAAGTGCTGATTGTTAATTTTAGGAATATTTCTTAAATATTTTTAAAATACTTGAAGGTGAGTTCCATTTTCATTGAGCGTCAGAAATATGTATAATTATCTCTAGGAATAATTTGGATTTTTATTCATTTAATTAACAAATTCTTTAATAATAGGGGATATTTGTCAGGATTTTAAAGTATTAGTGATTTATCGAATATTTGAAAGACTAAGGGGCAAAACATAATTATATTTAAATTAACGATAGAACCGAAGTCGCATCTAATTATGTGTCAAGGGAAATAAGAAAAGCTGCGGTCCGTTTGCAGCGTCTAGGTCAACTCCTACGGCTGAAGAAAAACAGAGGAATTTAGGAGGAAACAACATGGGATCTTTCTTATCAAGCTTGTTCGGCGGAGGATCAGATGGCGAAGATCCTGGATCATGGTCATCAGAATCTTCTCACGTCATGTCGTTTCATTCATCAGCCAGATGGCAACTCCACTTCAATTCCTGCAAAGATTCATCCCAACTGGTATTGCAAACATGCGTGTGATCAATTCCCATCTCGTTTGCATTTCAAAATTTCTCCTTTTTGGTTAATTTTTGTTGGGTTGTGTGGGTCGAGATCTGAAACCGTTACTTTTTTTGTACATTGTAAAGATGGTGATAGATTTTACGGCGTCTTGGTGTGGACCCTGCAAGTTAATGGAGCCGGCTGTACATAACATGGCTACTAAGTTTACAGATGTTCAGTTTGCTAAGATTGATGTTGATGAGTTATCTGTATGTCCTTTTTTCTTTTTTTTTTCTTTTTTATTTTGTGGCGAAATTAATCATGATTTATAGTTGAGATTGTGTTGGACTAACTGTTGTTTTTTGATGGGGCATGGTTTGGTAGGATGTTGCACAGGAATTTAAAGTGCAGGCAATGCCTACGTTTGTGTTGGTGAAGAAAGGGAAGGAAGTGGATAGGATTGTTGGTGCCAGGAAGGAGGAACTTGAGAAGAAAATTGTGAAATACAGAGCTGCTTAGAACAGAAATTGGCTGCTGATGATCGTTTGCTCTCTTTCAGTTTGTATTTCTAATTCAGAAAATGTTGATGAACAATATTCATCTTCTTCTTTTTGGATGTTAATTCTCCTTTTCCATTGAAACAATGCTACTTTGCATTCTATAACTTTGAGTGTTGTGTGCTTTTTAGCTTCTGGTTTTTGTATGCTGTGTATACGAATCAAGGTTTGATTTGGTTGCATGTGTCACCAATTTTGAAGAAACGGGCAGCATGGCAATGGATGCTATCATATTTAGTGTGCTTCTGAATTCAAGAACCTGATTATCCCGGTTAGTCTGTAAACATCTAATCCCGCTCAAGGTCATTATGTCATTGAAGTTTGTGATTTGAAAGATTTTACCAATTGAATTAAGTCACATCCACAACTTGATATAAAAAGATACTATTGTTCTTGAATCGAAAACCCTCTCGTCTCTTTCCCTACCCACCTCTCAATTGGGGTGAAATGAGAAAGAATGGTTCAGAAAAAAGGGATCTGAGAAAAAAAAAACCCGAATTGAGAAATATACATCATGAAATGCGAGCACAACTGTTTTAGGATGATGTTGTATGTATATAGTTGGACTAGACTTATACATTAGGATAACAAATATGTCTGCTGCAATCTCAACAACTGAGTAACAGCATATGTTGCATGCATGGCCATGTATAATCTCTATCAGACCGTGTAAGCTTGCTGAATTGTGTCAATATCCAGACCTTTCAGCTTAACCACTGATTCAACGTGGCCTTTCAATGTAGTCAGTTCTCTGAGCCTGCACGAATCATGATAAAGAAAACATATTAGAGTTTGAAACGCTCGAAAGCATAGGTTACTATTACAAGATTAAGCCAAGCAGATTTGAACAACAGCAACATTTCTTGCAGTAAAGAACAAATATAGGTTGTTTTCTTGATACGTTTACCTTGCAATCTCAGCTCTTCTTTTTGCCTCTTCAGCCATCTGGTTAAGTTCTGTGAAACTGTTGCGGTCATTGAACATCTTGGTTTCTGGTGGCTGTAATCCATGGAGGGTTCTCTGGGCATGTGCCCATTTGAGCTCACGCTCTTCTTTTCCAAAATCCTTTTTCCTCGTGAAAGCAATCTGAAAAACAGAAAATTCAGTACCAACAGTGAGCAAGCGCCTCCATCCCTCAAATTCATTCTATTGAAGTAAAGCTTATTTGTACCCTTTGCTCAATGACAAGATCCCAAGCCTTCCCACTCAAAGCATATCGAATGAAGAACTTTATAAAATCGAGTGGGATATAGAAAATGATATTGTAGATCCAAATCACACCAGCCCAACCCCATCCGATTCCTTCAATTGCAGCAAAGCTCCAGTTTGCATAGACAGCAACCAGCGTAGCAATCTGCTCACAAAATAGAAACAAAATTCAAGCCCCATTTCACATATACACAGAAGGGACATGTTCGTACTGGAAGAAATCAGCATCACTCACCAGCTGAGCAGCTATGAAAGCTTTAACAAGTAACAGGCCAGGACGCTCAACGTAAGACCAACTCCTAGCACGCGTCACAAATATTAGAGCCTGACTGATGGTACTCACTTGCAGGTATATAGCCGATGCGAGCTTTCTCCAGTCATCGTGATCCTTCTTCTGAAGGCTTGAAACCCCAAAAATACGCTGAAGGTTGCATATGGAGTGTCAATTTGATGAACATATGTGAGAAATGAGATAACAATTTGAACTTTCTCAGTTTGATGGAAGAAGTGCTGAAACAGTTATACATGACATAATCTATGCAGACAGCCTCTCGTTGATGAAAAATTCAAAATTTTTTGTACTCATTACGGCAAATTTAGCTTAACTACCCGATAAAACATGATTCAATGACATGAAAACACAAAGGTAAATTGCCTTACCGGAAAGAAATCCGTACTGTATGCAGCCCAAAAAAAAATCACAGTCATCATTGCTAAGTAACCACCAAGAATGATTCCAGTTGTGAAAATCTCAGCCAACTTCCAGCTGTCCGGCTGAGGAGATGGTCTCACTCTATCTTTTGATATTGTCATAATGGTACCTAGCAGGTCATATACGATGCAAATATCATGAGCAAAACTTGACAAGAAAAGTAGCCCGCTAGAGCATTCAAGAAAATTGCAAATAATTTCGACAGGAAAGACTAGAGAAGCAAATTTCACATTTCATTGATGCATAAGACAGTGATGAAGACTATACAGTGAACCAAAAAGAGATATACAAACCATCATTAAGAATAGCAATAATCAGCACCATGAATGGCGGGAAGTCGAACTTCCAAATGAGAGCCAGTAGCATGAAACCTAGCTGTCATAAAGAAGAATAGTTAGTACGCAAGTTCACATATGAAGATATTATGAGAAGAACAGCAGTCATAATTCGTATACATCATGATATAATTGCTTACCACAATACGGATGGTAATGGAAACTGCATATATCTGCGACACAAAAGAAATCATTTAAGCATCAAAAAAGGGAAAAATAGCTAGAAATCCTGGATTAGACAGGACAGCCTCGCACAAAGCCTGTCCTCGGCATTGCGAACAATAGAACAACTCTTTCTGACGACCAAAATCAATACTCACCGTGTAATTTTTCATCCTCTGGAATATTGCCCTACTAGTTAGAACGGCACTAATGATAACACTAAGGCCAGGTTCCGTCAGGACAATGTCGGAGGCACTGCGAGCTGCATCAGTTGCATCAGCAACAGCTATGCCAATGTCCGCTTTCTTAAGAGCGGGAGCATCGTTGACTCCATCACCGGTCATACCACATATATGTTTCCTAGCTTGCAAACGTTTCACAATCTCATATTTGTGTTCTGTAAAGAATACAAGGCAGTCACATAACCAAGGAAAGGAGAAGAAAATGCTAAGAGTCAAAGATTAAAAAATAAAATAAAATAAGAAATAATAATAATCATAGTATCTGGTTAAGCACGCATTAACTGCAATAAAAGACATTGCCCGCTTGCTTTGTAATCCAGCAGTATGCTGCTGACTAAGCATAAAATTAAGTGATCAAGCTTCCTACCAGGGAAAACACCAGCAAACCCATCAGCTTTCTCAATCAGCTCATCAACCGGTAAAGCAACTATTGACTCGTCCTTGTTCTGTCCCAATAAGGCTGATGAAGGGTACATGTTGGTTCCCATTCCAAGACGACGACCCGTTTCCTTTGCAATTGCAAGTTGATCACCTAACGAAGAGGGAAAAATCAAAAGAGATGGAATATCAATCATAACGATGAAGAAACAGACCAACTAAACATCCTAGAATATGGAAATCCCAAGGGAATATTTATTCCAAAAGAAAATTCTCATCCATACACATTCACAGCCAGAAGATTAAGCAAAACTAGGAGCACTCAATATTATTCTGACATAGAAGGTACCTCAACACTGTCTGAATACCAGACTACACAATAGGAAGACGTAATGCATTAAATAGGAGAAGCACCTGTGATCATTTTTACATTCACCCCAAGATTCAATGCCCTTCGTATTGTCTCCGCACTGTCATGTCTTGGGGGATCAAACAGAGGCAGGAGTCCAATAAATTGCCATGGGCCTCCTGGGCTCTCCTTCCTTCCATCAGGAACTTCCTGAGAACAGATTAATAGGCTTTACTAAGACAAATTATAATAAAAGTGATGTACAGCTGAAGTCACTTGATAAGACCTAGAACAATAACATAGGTAATTCATATACCTGGTATGCCACTGCAAGAGATCGTAATCCTCGCTCTGCAAAGTTATCAATCACGGAATGAACTCTATGTTCTATCTCTGATTTGTTGTATGCAAGATTTAAGATCTGAAATCACATTGGAAGCATAAATTACATTAAATGGCATTCAGGAACCGTCAAACACAGAATTCATTGCTGATGGTCATACCTGCTCTGGAGCACCTTTGCTGACCCTGTGCATTTTACCTTCACTGTCAGTATATGTCAGAGCTGTTCGCTTATCTGTAGGGTTGAATGGAAGGAAGTGAACTTCCTGAATATTAGCCCGTGCCTTTCTTGTCGTCAAAATCAGAGAAATCAAAGTCAAATAAATGTGATAAGTAGAGAAAAGAACGCCAAAATGTTAACAAAAATGGTGTTACTGCCAGCAACAACAATTGAGCTTAACTAGTGTAACCTATATAAAAATGTCAGAACATTAATAAATATACCTCCTTGGGGTCAGCCAACATTCCTACAATAGCAGCATCTATTGCGTCCTGGTTTTCCACTCGGGAGGCTCGAGCTGCCATCAGAACGACAGTATCGGTGTCTACTCCTATCGCAAAGATCTAAGGAAATAATCCCGGACAAATGTTGAAACAGGCATTAGAATTCAGATATTCAGTAATGAACACAAACACAAACTGCAGCAAAGCTTCGACCAACCTCAATTAGATTCTTGTCAACTGATAGTTTGTTCAAAGTTAAAGTTCCAGTTTTGTCACTGCAAAGTACATCCATGCCAGCCATTTCTTCTATTGCCGTCATTCTCTTTGTAATAGCTCCCTGCAGTAAACAGTCCATATATAGTGAAAACCATCAGCTGATGAACACTTAAGTGGCAGAAGAATTGCCATAACTGCTAAGACTGACCTGTTGAGCCAACCGATGGGCACCAATTGCCATTGTCACTGATAAAACCGTAGGCATGGCAATAGGAATTCCACCAATAAGAAGCACCAGTAAATTATCAATTCCTGAGCGGTATTTCCTGTCTTGAATCAGGTACATGACGATGATCTCTATTATCATCCCAAGTGCAATTGAACATATACAGAAATTCCCAATGGCAGTCAAGACCTGTTAATCAAGTCAAAACCCCCCAAAAAAAAAAAATGATTCTATACTAATATGAACTAAAAATTAAAACAAACTCAGAAACATACAAGGAAAATCATACAAGGGTGTATGGCTTATAAAAATAGCAATCAATCATTAATATAAATGAGAAAAGAAAACATTTTCTTTCTCTTTTCTTTCCTGTCTCCCTTTACCACATTTAGCTTTTGTTCAAAATGTGCATTTGCATTTTCTTACCTTTTGAAAGTGCCCCACTTGATTTGTGGAATCCACAAGGTGTGCAGCTTTGCCAAAGAACGTATGGACACCAGTGGCAATAACCACAGCTTCGATCTCCCCCTGTTTGCACGTAGAACCTGAGTAAACACTGTCACCAGGACCTTTTGTAACAGGAAGAGACTCGCCAGTAAGAGCAGACTGAGACATACAAATTGAATTAACTTGAATAAAACAGCTCAACTTAACTAACTCAACTGAATTCAGCCAAAAAAAAGGACAAAGATTGCAAAAGCACCTGATCAATTTTCAATGGATCACCTTCTAGGAGACGAGAATCAGCCGGAATAATGTCACCAAGCTTAACACTGATGATATCACCGGGAACAAGAATAGCTGCATCTTTTTCAATCCACTTCCTATCTCGAAGGACCTAAAATAATTTCAATCAACATATTATGAACTGAAGTAGCTAAATGTGCATGAAATCAACTGTAATATCAAGCTAAAAACTCAAATTTACGTCAAACTACAGAAATTTTAGTCGAAGGGTTTGAAACTCAAGGAAACACTTTAATCAAAGATCATTAGTTCATATCCAACTGTATATTCAGTACCTTAGCTTTAGGAGCAAGACGAGCCATGAGAGCCGCTGCAGCATTACCCGCATTGTTCTCCTCTATGAAACTTATTGTTGAATTGGTAAGAAGAAGCGTTATGATCCCGACGAAATCTTGCCAGTCAGGTGGTTTGCCCTGCAATGATGAAATTACCATCAGTGATATAGTAGTCAGACATGCAAAAACATTTATCATATTATGTGAGACTTGATGTACCAAACCGTAAACAATCATTGAGCAGAATCAGACAAAGAGTGCTCCAAAAACAGAAACCTCGTACAAGCAAATTTATGGGATATATGATTAGAAGTTCCATTTTCCTTTATATTCTTCTAAAATTTCCTCAGATAAAGAAAATAAAAGAACTCGTCGCTTACTCCTCCATTGGCAAGCGCAATAGCCATGATAGCTGCGGCTTCCATGACCCACGAGAGAGGGTTCCACATAAACCCCAAAAACTTAAAAAATTTACTCTCCTGCAAAAATGAAACATATTACAATCACTAGGAGAATTCAAACTTAAAATTTCGGGTAATTACAAAAATAAATAAATAAATCAGTTAAAACTTTCAAATAAACATAAATTGGTTTTTTTTTTATCATAAAAAGAGAATTCTTGATACCAGAAGTGTTTTGAAAACTTCTTCTATAAAATTTCTTTTTAACTATGGAAAGCAAAAATGATCAGTTAACAATAGTACCTGTTTCTCCTCAAGCTTGTTGTAGCCAAATATGGTAAGCCTCTGCTCAGCAGCCTCTGTTGTAAGACCATCTTTGTTACACCTCAAAGTCTCAAAAACCTCACCCATCGGAACATTTTCCTGCAACCAAAAGCTCAAATTTATCACAAAACAAATACCCAGGAAACAAAACATCTTACAAACACCAACACCGGATCAAAACACACTTCAAAAAAACATTATCAAAAATTTTTTTTAAAAAAAGAATGGGTTGCTCTGTTCTAGTAGTACCAAATCCACAGCTTCCTTCAACACAGCCTCCATAGTTTCAGTCCTGTTTTCCATCTCTCTCAATCAATCAACACACTTCCTTCTTCTTCCTTCTTCAACTTAATTTAATCTCCATAAAACCAAGTACATAAAACGAACCAAAAAAAAAGAAACGAAGAGATGAAACCAGAGGACTCTGTTTTCCAACTCCCAGAAATCAGAATTATCTTTTGCTTCTCTCTCTCTCTCTCTCTATCTAGAGAAAGAACGAAGTTGGTGGGCACTGGTCGTCTTCTTGTTGTTCTTATTCTCTCTCCAGAATCTAAATGTGTCAGCCCTTTTTAACGTCTCTTGGTGGGGATAAACAGCACAATGTAGAACATGTACTTGGCAGGCACGCCTGTTCTGCTAAGCTGCTTCTATCATATTCCTCTTCCTTGGAAATGTAGTTTACGTGCAGATTAGAAGTTTCTAACAGCAGTAGTAGAGGTTCCTGCCACAACTTCTATCATATTCTCCCTAAAGGGTATATTAACGGATAGGTTCCTATAATTTGATCACTCGTAGTGGATAGGTCCCTGTATTTGAAGCTAACATTAGGGACTTATTCAATACAAGGGATTAACATATGTTCATATCTGTTATTACTATAAAATATAAAGACCTATCTGTTAGTATTCCCGTGTTTGATTGATGTTGTATGATATTTTGATATGAATCGATGATGAATAATTTTTTTAACTTTTTATTTAATTTATTGTTATTAAAAAAATAAATTTATTAAAAATTTTAATTCTGATAAAATTTTTCAACAAATAAAATTTGATAGCTGTCTTAAATTGACCAAAAAAATTTTAAATTTAAAAAGCACATAAATTAAATCAATTAAAATAAAATTTGATTAATTCGTAATTTTTAAATTTTATTTAATATATATATTTATTGACAAAATAAATGAGATATGACGAGGGTAGATGACTAGGTAATTTTGTTCGGTCTCTTGCTATGTCTAAAATAAATTATTTTATTAATAAATTTTATAAATATTTTATTTTATAATTTTATTTTTAATTTTATAAATAGGATAACTTTCGTTTAAAACAAATGTAAGTTATGTTGTTAAAATAACAAAAAAATAAAATAAATTTTTTATTTTTGATACGATAATTTTTGAATATAATCTCACCTCATAGTAAAGATTATTATCATAGTTAGTATATTAATTATTTGAATTTAAGAATTATTCAAATAATTAACTTTGAATTATATCATATAACAACAATTAATTAACATGCTAACATTAAATTAAAGTGTAGCATAAGTTTATATATATCATCATATTATTTTCCACGTGGATAGCTACCATGAAACTCAGAATAAAATTGCATGATTGATTTTATTTTACACTGAGTTATTGTTTTTGATTGTTTTTTTTATTTGATTAAAATAAATAAATAAAAAAATATTTTTGTCAAGAAAATTTGATTTAAAATTGATTGCATAAAGACTATTTTGTCCCATTGTTTTGAAGGTAAAGATTGAAATGGAATGCAATTAAAAATAGTAATAAAAGAAGAAGAGTACAAGTGGAAGAAGAAGAAAAAGAGTAAGAGTAGTCCTCTTTGAACTCCAATCAAAGACAACAAACACTAAAAGTCGTGGGAGTCTTATTTATTTTGTCTTTCTCCCTCCATCCTCTTATTGACTTTTCAAATTAATATAAATTAATTCTTATATTTCTACCGAGAGTGATGTTTATTATTAATTTAATTTTACGCGTATTTGTGATTATTGTATATTTATTTAAATTTTAAAATAATATATAAATACTTGCTTTTATTTGATAACTGATGTTTATTAATTAATTATTAATGTAAATTTAATAGATAATACTAAATACTAATGACCAATAATACATGATTATCTAATTAATTTCTTTTACCTCAAAATGGAAAAACTAACGAAAATTCGACTACCCATCTTGCTTCTCTCTTTACATGTCAAAGATAAGCTCAAAATGATGGGGGAGAAAATCTATTTTATGCATGGTAAAAAAAATAACTAAAACTAATTCGTTTGTTAATTTAATAAACTTAAATAATTATTATATTCATTATTATTATTGTTATAAAAGAAAAAAAAAGTTTAAACATGTAATGTAATTTTATTAAATAATTTTAGTGCATTTTTTTTTAAATTTCGGTAAAATTGACGATAACTTTGTAAAAATGAAATGTTCCGCCATAACTTGATAACGTTTAGTTAGTGGGAGGCCTCAAATGATTTGCAGGATGTGATGGGCAGATGAAGCATGAAAAGATTGTGGGGATGTTGGGTAATTAAGAGTGAAAATTAGGAGGAAATGTTAGGGAACTTGTGCTTCACGCCTCGGCTAGAAATCGCGGTCGCCATCTTTAATTGATTTACATATCATAAATGTTTTTCACACACACACACACACACACACAAAAAATCAAAAAAACGATGTTGCTGCCTAAATCGGAGGCTCTAGCTTTTCTTAATTTTCAACCCTTCACGTGAAAATGCTTGCATTAAATTTCACTACCGTTGTCACCTTTCCATGTTTCTGAACAATGGTTGGTTCATTGCTGTACACCTTGTACCAGAACCTTAGTTCTCATGAGTTGGCCAAATCATATTCACTTTTTTGTTCAATTTGAAATCTACGATTACTTGGGCCAATGCATCGAATTTCGTAAATGGTGTTATCGTATGGGGCTCTAAGATTTATGGATTGTATAACGGTGATTGCGGGGTGTGGAAAAAAAAATATATATATATATATATATATATTAATTCGATCGGGACACCTAGCCAGGATTTGATGCATTGTTGCAGCAAAGAAAGATAAAATTATGTTATAAATATTTTAAAAAAAAATTCTTCCCCTGCTGGGTTATGTGACATGGCACAGCAACTTCAATGGTGGAAATGAGTAATCCGGATGGCTATTGACGTTGACAAAGAAAAAAAAACAACAAAAATGCAAGTAAACGAACAGTTTCAGCTCACATGATTGCTTTCAATAACAAATTTCGCTGTTGTAAGTAATCATATTTTCGAAAAATTTCCAGGAGGGAGCTCAAAGCTCACTCCAGATGCTTTACCTGTTGATACTCGATGGATGTTAAAAGAGGTTGCATAAGAAACAAAAGAATTAGTATTCAAGAGAGATTTTATTTTCTCCCTATTGGCAGGCATTGGCTACTTTCCGTTGGCACAAGCATTTTTATGGAAAGGCCAAAGATTTACCAGTCGTTCAAGAACCGATGCACTTTTTGAGAAATAGCCCGTAAATCCCGCAGGGGCTGATGGCGGAGGGAAGTCCTCTGCCGGCATGGCAAACGGGCGCATCATCTTTTCCATTTTCTCTAATGTAAGATACGATCCCACTTCTTGCAGTCTTTCTGGACCCATTATCGGCAATGTGTGTTCTTGATGCAATGAAGCAGCCTCACCGTCATTCGTCTGCAAGGAGGAACAAAAGCAAAGTCGAGCTTGTCATACAATTATAAAGTGAAATCACTCAGGCAAGTGATTTCTTAACAACTTGGAATTTCAATAATCCATCTACACAATCAGCTTCCCAGGAATCAAAACAAAAAACAATAAGAACTTCAAGCAACCAATTGATGGATGGGTACTGTCAATCAGTACCAAAACTATTGATAACCTACAGTAATCGCGAATTAAACAATCTGATGGTGTATTATGCATAGACAACATATTAGAACAACCGTAAACTCCAACTAGGTAATCACTCATGTATCGGAATCATCAAATTCATTATAGAAGATGAGTCTGGAAGAATAATGCCAGACTAAAATTCATTTCATAACTCCAACACAAAAATGTAACACATAAATTAATTGCAAATGTACAAGAAACCACCACTGATTGGTTAGAAATTGTTGTAATTAACTTCCTTCCAACATATTTTTTCAATGAGAGATCTATCTACTTCAATTAAAAATGCGTTACCTCCAAAGGGGACAAATCTGCACCTCGGCTGAAAGTCAACTCAACTCGGAACCTTTTTGGGTCTTCTAAATTTACCTGCAATACAGTTTTGGAAACATGCTCGCATCAGCTCTAGGTATCAAATAATTCACTGTATCACAGAAGATAATCACAAGAAGCAATTAATGTAATATTTGAATAATAATATGTTGTCTCATTATTGAAAGTGGATTCTGAAGGCAATTAACAGGTAATATACACTGCTGGGCTAGCCAAAGCAAGATCCAGGGATAGATGATTTGGATACTTCTAACCCTTGGCATTTGCTATCTAAAAGGGCAATAAGTGGCAAACTTTAAATACATAGCATGAATCACAAAATAAAAACAGATCCTTACCGCTGTGTTTTCAAACATCCTTAGCACAATATAACTCATGTAGTCAAGCTCTTTAGTCTTATACAAGCGCTCTAAAGCACTACGGCAAACAAGGCTATCCTCTCCTCGAAGAGATTCATCCAGGTTACAGTACCGAAGGACATTCATGAGGGAATGGATGTGTGATTCCTGTCATTCAAGTACGAGCTGAGTAAAATTCACATGAAGTACTATATGATTTTATTTCAAAGATGAAATAGCTGATCTTATACACCCAAAAGTTCAAATAGATACTATTTTGACCATGTAAGACTAATGGGCAAAGGTAAACATAAGAAAATCAAAGATGAGAGAATATCATCAACTTATTAAGGACAACAGTTGTTTGTAGTTCATGTAAATGGGAAAAAGCAAATAAAATTGGAGTTAGTCAACAGTGAAACACCTCCCTATCTATTCACGCCTTCATTGCTGTGATGTTTTAGTGTTGGCAGATGAGATTCTAGAAGTACATAATTCTGATAAAATATTTAAACTTCTAGAGAAGGATTGATGTTTGAGTGGGGGTTTTTTTTTTTCCTCAGTTAAAAGATTTAAAGTCCCCAAAGACAAGTAAGTATTTGTAAATTTCATAAATTTAAAGCTAAATAATAACATGTGAAGAGGTCATCAAACAGTGCATCTACAGTTAAAATTTTGCGGCCCCTCTGTTAGGAAAAATTCATCCGAGAATACATTACAACAGTTTGGATCATTTGTACATCACCGATAAATGGCTTCAAAGAGTTCCCTGTGTTACTCGTTCATCTTTTATAAATTAACACATTCAAGGGAGAGAGAGAGATTGAAAACTAATTTAGTGAAGAGGCTATATAGATACATATGTGTTACACTCACAGATGTAAAGTAAAGGCGTGTCCGGACATGGCGTTCAGGTGTCCTGACATTTGCATACCTGACAAAAAAGGAAACTGTAAGATGGCAAACTACATGCAATTGAATGAAATATAACTCCAAGGTTCAGATATTAGCTTTGGATCCAATCGGTATTGGGGCTCCTTGTCGTCATCATCATCCTGATCCATTGACATCTCACTAGGAGTATTAGATCTTCTCATGTCATCAGTCTTGATGAAAAGCTTTGCCTGATAATCAATTTCTTCCATTTCAGTCATAGTGGATGTGGAAACTTGGACTGGATTACTCTTTAATTCAGCAACGCTAATGGCTTCTTCGCGAGTATTTCTCAGATCAATCAAAATTTTTCCCAACAGTTGACGGGCAATCTGAAATGAAACAACAACATCAAGTGATAATCTTCGATTATGTTATACCAAAATTCAATTGGCTCTACAAATTTATGTATAGAGGCAGAATCAACATACATGATTAAACATTACAACAATTTAATAATAAGTGTTGCCACATGAAATTAAAGCCATGCAAAGTAAAAAGAGATCTATAAATAGCCAGGAGTTCCAATTCTTTACAAGATCTCAATGCCTGTGTTAGTTTCTGTCTCTAGGTTTGATTTAGTCTCCCATGTGGCTGACTGGTTCACAGATATTCTGGTATTTTGTGTACTTGTAAATATTCTGATGACTTGATGCACTGATGCACCAAAAAACAGATCACATGACGGGGACACATTGGAAATCTTTTTTCCCAACAAAAGATCATAAAACTGTTTAGCAATGTAGGACTGAGATATTGTGGTCACTGTAGCCCAAGGATAAAGATTTCTTAAAGTATTTTTGTAGAAGTTAGAAGATGTAAATCTCATAACTGAGTATTATACAAAAAAACTCATCTGAATTGTAACTTTGCACATATATTTGCTATACAAATGTGATCTAGTTAAATAGTTGTATCCATGATTGGTTTCATACCAAAAACATTAATCACATGCAGCTTTTGTGGATTTATGCTCTTACATATATAGGAAATGATATTAAGGAATCCCTTCCTGGAAAAGTTCAGCAGTCACATGGTATACAAGTATTATTAAGAGCCTTTCTATTGAGTGAGAAATTCCATGGGTAACTAAAGAAAGATAACATATTTCAGAGCGTAATATTCAACGGGTAAGAAGAGGGTGGTGCCACAATTAAAGTTCACCTTTGAACCGATCTTCAGCTTCTGCTTTGGATTAATTCCGTACTCATTTGGGATGACACCATCAGCAAGTAACTACAAGAACAAAGTACAGAGTGCTAAGAGAAAGTCTGATGATAAACCCAATGTGCCAATGAAAGATGAGTAACCTAGTAAAGGTGGTTAGATACTTCGAAACTTTTACTTTTGAACTCCAGGGCTATCATTCAAAATAAGGGACAATTTTATTTTCAACAGCTGCAAAGATCCTGTAAGGTTGGGGATCCTTCTTACATGTCTTGCCATATAACATGGTAAACGGCATTATTGCGTAATAACATTGCAATGAAATAGAGAACTGATTATACAATAAAGATAGGAGCAATATTTTTCCTGTTAATATTCATTTGTAGAAAGAAATCATTCTGTTTGTACCTGAGCTACGTTGAAGAGAAAGAAATCATTCTTTTTGTACCTGAGCTACTTTGAAGAGCTCATCCAACCCTTCTAGGTTAAGGTGAGAATTGTGCAAGAGATCATATCTGTCAAACGCATTAAAACACAAGGAATAAGTGTCAGGGATAGCCTAGGCAAAAATTATATAGACCAAGGGCAATTTTTCCACAAATGGCAAGCTGTAAAACATAATAAATCCTGTTCATCAAACCAAATTAAGTTCCATCTTTAATTCATTGTAGATTATTATGCAACACATGCGTGTGAAAACAAAAGGATGAATTACTAAAAATATTAGTTTTTTTTCCGTAAATAACTATTTTTGGGGCCATTTTTAATTATGTCCAAGTTGAAAAAGTAGTCTTATATATGTTCCAAAAGAATATATTTGGACAAAGTGACCTTGCACCTTTCTTCCCTCTTATTTTCATTACTCTCAACAAATTTTGTTGAGAGAAATCAGCGGATGAACTGATTTCTCTCAACAAAATTTTTCGAGATAGTTTAGGCAAAATTCCAACTCTCATCAATAAATTTTGTCAAGAAATATTAATATAAGAGTTGAAATTTTACATAAACATCTAAAGCTGATTTCTTTCGACAAAATTTATTCCAACTCCTTCAACAAGTTTTGTTGAGATATCAGTATACTAGTTGAAATTTTGCCTAAGCTTTCTAAAAACTCTTGACAATTTGTCAAAAGAAATCAATATAAAAACAATGTCTGCTACGGTCCAAGGGTATCTTCGTCCAAAATGGTTCTTTTTGGACATAAATAAGAACAAGTTTTGAAGATGGTGATTAGAAATTGGCCCAATAGTCGGGTTATTTACAGAAAAAACACAAAATATGGTCCTATGCAAGTGAATTTATTATACCCTCTTTTTCCACATTAACCACGACACAAAGTTTATATGCAACTTACAAGAATTCAAGCATCAGCGTACGCTTCTGCATATGCATGCATATAGCATCCCCATACCACTCACTAGCTCAGAAAATCATTTTTCAACTGCTGACACTTAATTTAAATTCAATATCGTTGAAATATTCAATGAACTAAACAATAACCTGTTGGCAGCCGTAGCTATTGGAATGCTTGATAAGAATTGGAAGATAAGTTTTCAATTCGACTATGAACTTTTAATATAACAGAACACATTTACAGTCAACTGGTAGACTTTTTTATATAAAAAAAGAACCATGTACAAATAAACTAGTTTCTAGCAAGTTACGTTTGATATGAGTGAAAAGGGATAACTTACTTGCATGAGTCATAAACGTCTGGAATTTGGGTTATGTCAAATCGTCTGCACATAAATCCAAAAGATAGTCTGTTTATCAATAGAAGACTAACATATTCAATATTTAAAGTATTGATTTCCATAATCATTTATATTTCAAGAAAGAGAAAACAATAATGAAATCCCAAAATTATATAATGAATTTAACTTTTTTTCCTTTTGGTAATTAGAAAAAGTTGTAGGAAGGGGCCAGTAGCTAAATCCACAGCCCAGCCCCAGAGATGACTACCCTGTAAAGCTAGGGCTACTACACCAACCAATACCAGTACAATGACAACTATGGATTGGCTGTAAGCCAAATGACATTAGTAAGGCCACATTTAGGAAAGGAAATATAACAGAAGCAACCAGTATAAAACATATAATGAATAGTCCTACTACAAGCATGACCATAGCCATAAATGATAAGAACTTACTCTTTTCGTTCATTATACAAGTCTCTTTCAAGTTTTCTCCAGCGGGCATACATCAAAAGGAATCCCTCACTACCACAGGGTAATCCGGCGGCTATACGATCAACATCAATATTGGTCTTACCAAGGGCCTTTGCTTGATCATATGGAGGAATTATGTCATAGGGGCTGGCCTCAGTAAGACTCTCATCTTCATCCTTGGCAAGTAGCCTTACTTGTTCGGTTACCTTCTTGGTTAATTTTACCTATTTATGGGAGAAGCAAAAGTAAAGAGGAAAAATGTTTGGAGTAATATACCAAGTTGAAGAATGAAAGAAACATAAAGGCAGTTTGATAACATATGCAAATTAGTTGCAACCGTCCCTCAAGCAAACAATAATAGAAAATTATGCTTTTTTCGCTAACTGAGGCAACTCCACTAAAATATGAGAGCCAAAGGCAGTGGTTTGAATTTTCGAGAAAAGAATGAGTTAGCAATCAGGAATCTAATATTCCACCCAGAAAAATGAAATTACCAATTTGGGAAGAAGTTCAGAAGCATTCGGAGGCAGTCCCACTCCATCAACCATCCAAGGACAATCCAATGATCCATTGCTATGTATTGTCTTTGAGCCAGAAGTTATAATCCCATTTAACCTGGCCTGCAAAGAATTTAAAATTAAGAAAGAGCGAGAATCATTAAAAAACTCAAAAAAAATCTATAAGCGTAACAACATTCAAAATCTTTGATGACACATAAAAGGAAAAACTTTGTAGTTTACCCTTTATATCACCTGAAAGCCAATACTACCCCTCTTCCTAGTTTAACTACAAAGTGATATATTTTCACCCATAATCCCTTATCCCACTCGGGTATAATGAGGGTAGTATTTGTTTGTATAAAACGTATGCATGAATACAAACACATATAAAATCCAGAGATAACATGGACTTGTTTGGCATCATGGGACCCATAGAGTATTCCTCCCACTCTTCTGTAGTATAACCATGTATCCACATATAACATACTCAAATTTCTGTTTTCTTTCCCCCTAGAATACCAAACTTCTAAAGACCCAAGTCCCTTTCAACTTGGAAGATGATTTGGCCATGTCCAATTATTTCTTGGTCAATTGTCATGAAAGAACAATATAATTGCAGATTCCCCAACAATAACATTTATCCAATAGATCGCAAATCACATAATATTAGGTTAAATTTTTCCGAAAGGAAAAAATATGGATCACAGAGACACCTATTTGAGGAAAAAAACAATATTCATTCTTAGTTTTCTCACTATTCCGACCCTTCAGAAGTGCTAAGGTTGTGGCAGTTAAGTCAAGGTATATGCATCAGAAGCCATCCTATAGATCAAATTAAAAAGAAGAAGAAGAAGAAGAAGAAGAGAGACAATGTGCATGAACCAACTTTAAATTGCAAATTTTTAGGGATCACAATCTCAGTCATCTTTTTTCACACTCTAATTTTTTTCCTTCTTTTCTTTTATTTTTTGTTTTTATATGTTAAGAAGCTAAGAAATAATTCATTGAAGAAACTAGAAGTGTGCAACTTTTTTGTAGCAGACCAGTTGTCCAACAAATACAAACAAAATCCATGTGGAGAGTAAACAAAGCCATATATAAAACAGGCAAAAACATTAAAAATAATCTGTATGGAGACAATATCAGTCCATCACTAGACATATATTTAACCTAAAAAGAAAACGGACAGAGCAGATAATACCAATGATCAAACCAAGAACTTTAATTGCCTGACATATAATATATAAAAACACAATGTATGAATCAGATCAAGGAGCAAGAAAAACCTTGGCTTCTTCCATCTCTATGCTGGCATTGTCAAGTCCATCCAACATGGAGGAGTCCTTGCTAACAAGGGAAACCTTGAAAAAGTTGGGCAAGTCAGTCATAATTCAATGTCAAAAAGCAGTAATAATTCATTCAATGAAAAGCTACAGACCAGAATTGGGGTCAACTGCCCTTCAAGATCAAGGAGGCCTTTAGCAAATGCAGCTGCAGACATCTGCCAACAAATTTATTCTGTCTAATGTGAAATTTAATTGATGCCATAGACAAGGGCAATGATGATAAATACTTGGAAATTCAATCCTCTCGCATGAAAGCATCGAAAATCAAATCATCTATTGTCTTATCTGCATTACTAAGACAATACCTGCACACGGCCCTCATCGGAGCTATAAATTTTAAGATCATGACGATATGTACTGTGGAGGCGTAGCAAGCCAGTGCCTTCACCTGCAAACATATATGCATTGTCAAGAAATGCATTAATAACACTGAGGGAAACTTATTGCATGGTGGATGAAGTAAAAGACCACATTTAGTCCATGAAGACTGCTTAGAATAAGAGTTTGATAGAAAAAAATGCTGCAAAGATATTTGACCAGGATTTTAGTAATGAGAAAAACATATAGAAATAAACACAATAAGATCTAAGAATGTTTCATGTTATTTGCATGAGTCAGGCAAACCTTGTCACGGTGATATCGTCAACAACAAATGCCTTCTAAATGCAAACAATGTGAATTCATTCAGGCCAAGGATCATTATCAAAATAATTTACATTAAGTGAATTAGACAAGTTGCAACAGGCCCTTCTGGCCCATGGTAAGGTAGCATACAATGCAGCAACAATTCCTTAGACATCACAGGTCGAATTCACCACAAGTCAATCTCATTGAGCATCATTGTCTTGATCAAATTATATTTATCAGAAAGTAAAGGAACTGACCACTAGATCAAGGTGACATGGGCTAGATAGTATAACATCAAGTGCACTAAATCAGCCAGATACAGGCCTCTCACTTTCGAGAATTTACTTAAAAAAAAAAGGATTCCAAACTGCCCTTTATGCACAACAGGTCACACAGAAATTTGGCAAAGTAAGTAGTTAAAAAGACCTCTTCACCAGTTATCAATTGAAAATATTCCAACCGAAAACACAGAAAATTACACATAATAAAGCAGTTTATTCTTCAATTGTGCACAGAATTATGCCCAAAAAATTCAAGAAAGCAGCATGAACAACCGAAATAGAATAAACATGCTAATTTTTATTTTTTTCCCAATTTATTGCTAAATATTGGAAGCAACTAAGCAAATCAACTTAAGACATATCAATAAATAGATAAGACTTTATAGATAACAGAAGGAACCATAATAATGACCTGGATACATATTATTTCGGAAGTATCTACCCAACTCTTCTGCCTGCAAAGAACTGAGAGAATAAAAAAAGGGGAAAACTAAAAGAAAGAACAAAAAAAGTATAATAAAATTAAGAATTGAATACGTCTATCATGCAATAATTTTGCATAATATGCTTCTCACAGCAATAGCATGATATTATAATTATAATTATAATACAAAAACAAATTATGTTTGAGAAATTTATCCATTAGACATTAGTAATTAAAACCTGCTTTCGTCCAGCATGTGTAAGAACACCCCCATATTTAAGAACCATCAGAGCTTCAACAGGCCGCTCCTGCTCACCTTCACCATTACTTCTTGTAACTTTAACCCACTTTAGTGGCTTTAGTTGGACTTTCCTGTAAATACCAGAAAAATGTCCTCCCTGCATACAAAACATTTACCAAGTGACACAGCACAATAGATGTCTGAGACAAGATAACAAGAATTCATGGCAGTAAATAAGGATTGTCTGAAATGAAATTCATGTAAAAGATGATGAAAAGGATTATCTGGAATGAAATTCATGTAATACATGATGAAAAGGATTATCTGGAATGAAATTCATGTAATACATGATGAAAAGGATTATCTGAAATGAAATCCATGTAAAAGATGATGAATTCACTCAGGCACCTCACAACTACCCAGTCAATGCAGTTATTGCTGCTCCGGCATTATTAGCATTAGATTTTGGCATCAATACTAAGCCCCAAGTATGAATCTATGTCCTATTGTAGCAACCCAAAGTAATAATAGCCCATATAGAGAGCCAAAACTATTAACATAAATTTCAAATCCCATTATCTTGGCAGAAATTAAGAAAGGTTCACATAGCAAGCATATAGTTTCGGGAGAAACTAACCTCTTCAAGGACTGCTTTGACCTGACGAAGCTTTTCAGCATGCTCTATGTCCTCTGCCTCACTATCACTTTCACGATCTGGTCTACATAATGTAAACAATCATAAGCAAGTTGATCATTGCTTGGGATATTGCCTTCCATGAGAATTCACTAGTAGATATTCAAAGTCATTTATGTTGATGGTTTCTTAAATTGAGTGCAGTTAAAATGCCTTCTGCAATTAACTTATCATCAAAGAAGAAAAAAATTGACAAGGAAAATTTTACCTATGAGACATAAATGAACACTAGATCGATTTTCAAAATTTGATTACACTAGTTATTAGTCACATGCTTTAATAAGATTAGAGACATATGTCTCTCAAGTTACAACCATAAAAAAAGGAGAAAAAAATCTCTATCCATCAACTCACGAACAAGGTCATGCCCCTTCGAAAGCTAATGAACCAATAAATGAGAACTCATTTGAAAAGAATATTAAATATGAAATGGGTTCAGACTCAGTTCCAATATAAGCAAACCCAAGCCTAAACAACTTAAAAACTCTACTCAGCTTGATTAACTGACATCACTAACCATACATTACAAAAGGTCATGTCTAGAAATTTCTACCTCTGGGAATGGGATGGTTGAAGGTAAAATTGCATATTACTTGCATGGAATAACCATATTTAAGCAATTGAATAGGTAAATTAGTAAGTATTCAATGAAACCTTGAACGGGGAACAAGCATTCTTGTGGCATCTAACAGATCTTGCAACTGGACAGCACTTTTAAGTTTTGTCTACAAAAAGAGAACCAACAAATGTACCAATTCAGAAGTGGTTAAACTATTAATAAGAATATTAATGGAACAATGAATCAAAATCAATATTTTTTATTTTAATCAAAAAAGGACATAAATTAAACTAATCACCTCAGCTCTAGGCCGCCTCCCATTGTACTTTAACATCAAGTTTAGAAGCTTTTCCTCAGTAACTTTCAACTTCACCTTCTGCTTGGGGGTTCTATCACCACTGACAATATAAAACAGAACTCAGAAGGTGAAGAAAGATTCTACTAGACCAAGTATATCAAGGGAAAAACTACAACATACTGGCGCATAACAGCAATCACACAACGTAGCTCCTCAGATTGCCCAAATGTGCCAAGCCCACTTCCCTGGCGAGTTAGTCCCTCGGTAGGCTGGACAGGTTCATTAATTTTCCATGGTAAAATTGGTGGAATCGCTGAAGAAAGATGAGGTGCTTTCGCATCTATAAACATCTTCCTTAGCACACAAGCAGCATCATCATAGTACCTGAGTTTGGAAAGAAAAACAGTATGTACTTTCTAAAAAAGAAACTTAAGAGAATTGAGAATATAGCAAGATAGAAGCTATGAAGTATCCTGACTCAACTGACCAGCCTCAAGATACTAACTACGACATGTTTAAATAAATATGGAACAATTTTTCCAAGGGGATAAAATCAAACAAATTAAAAAGCATGAAGGCATAGACACAAAAGAATAAACTTTTTGTTTTTCCCAGAAAAAAACTTTGTTTTCTGTCAAAACCAGGGTCCAATTGGCCATCGGGGCCCATAGCACTTCACAGTTAACAATCTTAGCTTGATGATGCCACTCGGTTATAGCAGCATCACATGCAACACAAGCAATTTAAAAGTGTCCATAACAAAAGATTTTACAACTACAGCTAAAAATTGATGAGTATATTTGTGGCAGGGAAGTTATATCTCTACTTCCTAAGTCCTGATCGAGATCCTCATGGATTGATACAAAAGAACTTTTAAGTAAACAGTCAGAATATATTCCCATTTTCCCTATTTCTTTTTTGGGCTTTAGGCAGCCCATGAGAAGAAAAAGAAAATCTGAACAGTTAGGTGAAGGTGGTCAATACATCATCACAATCAACTTTGTAGATGTTGTTTCTGATTGTCTTTTACTCTCCCCATAGGAAAGGAATGGTGTCAAAAGTATCAAATCTAAATGAATTTACTAGATAAAAGATTTCTATACTCAAATATTTTTATTTAAAACAACATAAAAAGTTAATTTTGAGACTGTATTTCCAAAATAAATACATTCAATATCAAAAGAACCACCATCAGAATAGTCACATAATAGACAAATCTATGAAGCATTACTTGTATGAGTTCTTCACAAAGCTCCATCCATTCACATCACATACATAGGAGCGCCCCTCACAACGCAAGAGATCAAACCCACAAACCTGCAAGCAGCCAGAATAAAGGAGAGATTCTGAGAATAAACTATTCACGAGTAAATAATTCCCCAAACACAGATTATTTACATGTACAAGCATTTGTATATATCAGTGAACCAAGTCTTCCCTGACAACAACCTCAAGAAGCTGGAGAAAAATAACTGAACATTAGTCCTTTATTCACATACCGCTTGCCTAAATGCAATGCAAACCTCTCTTGCCATTTGCTTTTCATTAGGAGTCAGCAGTACAGGATACCTCACCTGTAGTAAAAAGTAACAAAAACATGTTCAAACACATATTTTTGTGAATTATTGTTAATCATGCTACATGCTTCCAATCCACCAGGGACCTGATGTAAGATAAAGCAGAATGCATATTTGATTAAAACTTGTCAATTGTAGGGACGAAGCCCCTGGGAAAGCAATTATAGTTCAATCTTTACAGGATAACAAGGAATGAATAACAGTATAAGCACATTTTAACTACAACGTATAAGAACTACAATACTGCAAACATAATCAACATATAATCTTCTGAGGCTAAGTTTTTCTGCTATATCATTGGTGGCTCAATGGACTATCTCTTTCTACTGGAAATGCCTTCAAGCTGAAACATACAATTCTTTACAACAGTAACCACTTCAAATCATGGCAGATGTGCCTCGACCGACACCTGTGGTAGTACTTGACTTATTTAAGTCAAGTATAGTGTAAGTGCAGATAATTTTGATCAAAATTTGATATCTGATATGATGCTACTTAGCTAAGATAGTTTGCCAACAATTGAGGTTAAATAACAATCTTGTTTTACCATCCTCTATATGAAACAAAAACTGCCAATATTGCTGTCCACAAAGGGTTGAACTGAACATCTAGTGGACTGTGGACACAACATAGATTCTCCTTGATGCAAGAGCATGGACAAGGTAGAAAACCCAAACAACAAACTGTGCTCAAGAAAATTGTCAAGAATCTGAAGACCAGAGCTTTGAAACATTTGTACACGCATGAGAAATTAAAACTGAAAAAGAGGAAAAGAAAGCACAAACAAGAGGGGAAAACATGCAAACAGGAAGAGAAAGAAGATTCAAGGTTTTGTAAACCATTAAGCAGCATGCAACACTTACTTCCTTGCCATCAGGATTTCTCATAACAACACCATCAACAACAGGAGACTTCCTTGCCTCAGCATGTGCATATTCAGGGCCAACTGTATAGACCTATAATATTTGACGAGATCAATCAGACACTTGTAAGAATCAAAGAAGAGCAGCTAATCGATTACATAAACTAGAATCTCCCTTAAGTAAACAGAGAAGAGAAAAAAAATGACATAATACAATTTTTTTCTGATAAGATAAAAAATAGATAGTATTATGAATTCAAACTATGATATATAATAAAGATAGCGTTAAGGCATGCACAATGGATATGAAACAATTTCACCATTAAAAAAAAATGAAAAACAAGCTCGGAAGCAACCAATCAGAACAATGAAAGACTAAAGCAACAATTGACAAAGACAGAGAATAGAGAGCGGAATGTCCCAAAAAATTCATGTAGCAAGAACATGATAAAGAGCAGATATGTGTTATGGAGAGAGTAGACTTCAATCCCTTGACGGTACAAATGAATAATTAATAATTGAAACAATAAAATAAATTATGGACACAGTACTCCTCATGCAGAAGATATGCAACAATGCAAATAGTTCCAAAATGTATAGTCCAAACTACTCATTTCATAGATAGTGACCACAATACTCAAATAGCTTTGCAACATGAGAAAAACAAGCTGCTTAAAGAAATGAAAAAAATCCATGCAATCATCCAAAACATAACATGTAACACCTTGACATCTGTCCCTCCTGTTGGCATAAATTCCTCGTATATGTAAGAGCCTTCACGCCGCACCCTTCGGACCTCTGGATGAAACTCACTTGACCTATTTCCAACCTACAACCAAAACTGATGACACATAAATAAAATCTGGGATAATGAGATAAATTACATAATTCATCAGCACTAGTAAAAGGAATCATTTATAACTGGACAAGCAACTAGGCATGTGAAATGTTATAAATACATCGTGATATAGATGACAGCCTTCAAAGCATTGTTGACATAAGATGAATGAAACTAAGCAAAATCTGCAAACAACCGACACCAGCCTGACTAACCAGTAGAATGCAGGCAACATCACGTCCAGCCTAACTAAAACCAGGTTTCACTGTAGGCAGCAAAACCCAACAGAACCTGGAACCAACTAAAATATAATTCTTTATTTATAAAAGGTCAATGATGCCAACATACATTTCATATGGTATGCATCAAAGAAGCCTTAATCAATACCATGAAAGATGTTGAAGTAAAAGCACTTGAATCTAAATTTTATAAACAAGTAGAAGCCACTAGATATACACACCTTCCTAAATAATTCCTTCATGCCTCCACCAGCTGAGCTTGGATAGTATATCATAATACGATGATCATCCCCTTCATGAAAGCATAAAATGAAAACATTACCAGATATCCACACTGGAAAGAAGATTTTGGAACGAAAGCAAAAGTACAAGCATGGAACTGGAAAGGGACAAGAATTAATAGTAAAAATTGACTATTGGACTCCATTATCAACTTCACTTAAGATTATAAATAAATGCTGAAGAAAAGATTGTAAATTAATTTATAGTGAACTTACGAAGTAGTAAAGCACATTAAACTAGTAAACGCAAGTGCTTGAGACTTTACATGTCTTAATGTGATTATTATCCACTATAGTTGAGAAAACTACATAGCAAGCCAATCCCATAATGTATTTCAATTTTTAATCTCTTTTGTGAGCAAAAGCATTTCTTTTAGAAGCTTTTAAGAACCTGAAAATTCATTTTACAGGAGTGAAACCAACCACTATCTATCCTTTTCATATCCAACAAAAAAAAGACAAAACTCAATGAGAAAGAGATAGCATAGAGACTAGAATTGCCACAAATGGGTGCAAAAACACAGTGAAACTTGCATGCAAATAACAGTAATAAGGAATGTGTCTTTATATTGTCTGTTGTAAGACATTACCACATAAAACTGATTGTTTCATCACCGCACACATCATTTAGAATATGTAAACAATAATAGCCATTGAATGCCATGAATCATGCAATTGACAAAACTGCAAATGATATATGATATCAGAGAATTTCAAAAAGTGAAAAATTAAAGAACTGCATTATATGCTTTTGGTGAGCAAGTTCAAGCCTATGTAGAAAAAGGAGCACCCAATAAAGGACAATATCCTATTTATCAGTCTGAATATTAATGATGCGAGCAGTTTAGACCCAAAAAGTCATTATGATATAAATGATCAAGCTCACCATGAACAGGCTTCTCTACAAATGGCTTCCAGAAACGATCCCCATTAACCTCAACAAAATCTTCTTCTTCTACAAAAAAATCCAGCTCCTCATATGGTATTTGTCTATTTACAAGGGCATATCTTGGAACTGGGATTCCAAAATTTTCAAGTTGCTGGGATACACCAAAATAAATCAGTCCATTTCATTGAATTGTTAGAATGACAAAAACATTAAGTAGAAACAATTAATATAGTAGATTCAAGGAGTAACTTTGACAAACAATGGAAAAACTTCATCGATTCTGTTCCCGCTGCCCGAACATATATACACGCACAAAACTTTAAACTTTCAATATCATGGTTTGGCCTGATGGTCCAAAATATATAGACACTAGAATGATAACAAGAATGAAGCACTGAGCTTTCTGAAGTTATTCTTGGGTCTATACTTTTACCACATGGATATCTTAGCTGTACAATATAAGGAGTTACAATAAAATCTTCTTAGTAAAGAAAAATCAGGATGTGATTACCATAGAGGTTAAGACAAAGTGCATTTGGGCATGCTTCAAAAAGCAGCATGACCAAACAAAGGATGTGAAACCAAATGATTATATGGAAGTTCAGAATGCATACCTCATATACCTTCCTCCGATCATGCAAAAGATGTTGTGGTTCCAATTCATTAACTAGAAAAGGTCTGATGATTGAGAATGAACAAGTTAAAAAAAAGAGGGTGGAAAGGAGAAGTTTTCATAATATAACTCTCAAAAATTAGTAAAAGCCATAAAACCTGTAATGTCATGTAACAATAAACAATATAGAACCAGATTCCTTTCTTTTTTTTATTTTTTTATTTTTAGGACCAGATTCAAAAGATTAATGCAGCTTGAATAGTAATGTTGGATGAGCAGTCATACACGACAGATGATATAAGATGCATGTTCATAAGTACCAAACAAAAAAACTGACAGAATGAGAATACATTCTTCGACATACATAGCATCAGGTAGATGGACATTTAATACTTTTTATTGGATAAAATAAACTCAATTGAAAGAAGCAGGAAAGGCACATCCCAAATACAAACGAAGTATACAAAAGAAGCCACCTTCGGGCAAGAAAAAGGAAAAAAAGGAATCAAAAGCAAAAGGAAAATTCAAACTTAAAAAAAAAAAAACCAATAAATTTTAACATAAAGTAGCAGTTGAACTTACTTCCTTAATGCAGCATATGCCTCAGCCTTTTCAAGGGGATAACCAGAGGAATGGAATGCAATCAAGCAATCACAGAGGGGCCAGCTGAAAAAAGCAAATGATTATGACTCGTAATCTCCAGAGACCAACTGTAATTATAAATTCTAAGGACAGTCTCTCTCTAACCTAAAATAAATAGGCATACAATCATCGTGAATCTTAACCACTAAGCCAATGACCCACACTATGTCAACATGTATAAGCACACACACCATTTCATTTCATTACTTATTTCCTGTTTATTCCCTTCATATATGTGGAAATTTTAATTAACAGTTTATTTGACTCTTCTGACACCACATTCCTGTATTGTATGTCTACATGCATGTATGTTTTGCATTCTACACTAAAACTTTTTTTAAAACAATAAAATTGCTCTTCATCAAATAGTTGTTTTCTCAATAAGTTATTAAACGTCGGATAAAGGTAAAATGCAGGGTAACTCTTTTTTTTTTTAAATGGAAAACAGAAATCCAAAAGAAAAACTATATAGGAAAGAAAAAAGAAATCCCCAAACATTCTTGTGCACAAAAATAGTGTATCTGCTGTTATCAGTTAAAATAACAAAATCCTCTAATTTAAAATATGCCTGACCTGATATTCATAACACTCTGCCTCTCAAGAACCATGGTGAAAAACAAAAAAAGGCCACATCAAACTTTTAGCATTTGCACTTTTTTAACAGCTTAAAATCACTTATTCTGTACACTGCCATTTCGGAGAAATCCAAAACCACGCAACAGAAATTGCTGCTTAGATTAATTAATCCCAACGTAACAATAGTAATTGTAACAACCAACATTCATTCAGCTAATCATGAGAAAATGCGCGTACCTTTCAATCGGATCCTCAACAATAGTCCTATCTCCAAAATGTATGATCTACAACGTTACATCAATATCAAACAATCCGTTAACATAACATTAAAACTAACACAACCAAAGAAAACAAAATACTCCAAATTATCACCTCAAATTCACCAAATGCTTGCAATCTATCCAAAATCTGTCTCATCGGCGCCGAAAACAACTGCAAAAAATTTATAGGTTTCTAGCTTATCATTCAAAATTTACTAGCAAATACGATGCGTACGTCTGCTTGTGTCCGTATACATATGTACACGTATGAAAAAAAATATGAAAAAAAAGAAAAAAATGAAGAAGAAAAAGAACCTCGGGGCCACATTTCACCTTCTTTTCCATGACACACACTCCTACTGTTATCTTTTTACGAACATCTCCTTCTCCAGCCTCCATATCTCTCTCCGTGTATGTATGTATTTTCACCCTCACTCTAAAACGACGTTGCGAACAGAGAGTCGTATTCAAAGCAAATACATACAACTCCGCATGAATCTGGAAGTCCGAGGAAAATGAATGGATACCGTACGAAGAAAACGAATTCACGTGGTTGAGTGCGAGCTCAAAAACGGTGAGTTTTATCACGAGATGCAGCGAAAAGCTGAACGCACCGCGGCAATAAAATAAAAAATAATAATAATGAAACTAAGTGGATATATAAAGGCGCGTTTGGAGATAAATAATTTCGGATTCCAGAATATGCAGCGGTGCTAGTTGACGAGGATGATGACGTGGAAAACAAGTACGGTTGTTCCATTTGTTTAACAAGATTAATGGGAAAAGGGCATATAATATACTATTATGTATAGGAAATCGCTGTTATAAATATGACGTACCGTAACTCTCTTTAAACAGATATCTTAAAATAATAATATAAAATTTAAAATAATTTATTAAAATATAAAATTAAATATAATAATATAATTAATGTGTGTCAGACACTTCTAAATAAATATAGTTGTACAGCAATTTGGAACTGTTTGTGTCACCGTCACGAGCTTAGTGTGTTCTAACACACCTAATAGATGTGTCATGTAAAATAATGTGACAAGTCGGCAATTATTTTCTTTGTTGATTTATTGTCGGTCAGACAGAGTATTTGGTTTTTCAACGGAGAGCCTTGCCAAAGTGTTTGACTTTGCAAATATGAGTCATGATTACATTAAAATGAATATTTATTATGAAGAATTTCAGGAAAATATTTAATTAGACACGTGGAATAATCAAAACCAACGGCGGCGGGACATGGTTGCTGGTTTCTATTTGGCAATCGGACCGTGTACAAGGGTTTAGGGATTAGGAAGGGTAATTAATTAATTAATTGTTAATTAAGAGTTTAGTGGAATGATTTGCAGGTAAGTCAAGTGGTCAAAGATATGTGAGATTTGGGGTGGGGACCAGATCCATACGCTAGTGGTGGCGGCGAGCGTGGAAATATTATATTGCTTTTAATGGTTATTTTCATTAAGGTCCTTAATTTCATTATTTATTTCATTTAAAATTATTATTTGAGATTTATAAACATTATAAAAGTAAAATAACCTTTGATACTTTAAAATAGATCAATTTGTAGGTCGAAGATATGCCTTATAAATTCTTTGATAAAAAAACAGATCTAAAATGAAATAAATATAAGATTGAATACCTTAGAGAAAATATCTCAACTTTTAATAGTGGAAACTGAAATATTGAATGAAAAGTAGCTCATGGACTTGCCAAGTCTTTGTCTATGGACTTGTCAAGTCTCTGTCTTCTAACTTTTCTCCTTTAAATTCTAAAAGATTTGTTCCTTGTGATGCTTGGTATCGTAATCATGAAGCATATTCTGGAACAAATTGGCCTATTGCTTTCTGCAGATAGCAGCAATTGCTGTGTTGCATATTAAAAGAAGTGTTAACATCTTAAAACTTATCATCCTCGTCTGGAAATCAAAGCCACCAGTCACCCCATGACTTTCAGCACCTGCAGATAACATGAAAGCGAAAAGAAGAATTGGAAGGAACTTTACCTCCCCGGAAATAATAAACGTAAATGTGTTTTCCTTTTCATTGTGTTCAGAGAGGGATCTTAATGAATGGAACACAGAAGCAGTTCAATTTCTGGCTGCATGTACAGGAGGCAAGTGAGAAAGAGAGGAAGATAGAGAACCTCTGGCAGTGACAAAATGCTCAACAAGATCTGTAATGGAAATTAAAGAGTTACTTGAAATTGAAGCCACAAGATACCATTTAGTGAACCATAAGATAGCAAATCTGATCTTTCAACTTGAAGCAAATTCGATACCTCGTGATCCAAGATATATTTACAGAATCTCTTCACGAGGCTGAATTCCAGAGGACATGGTTCTCTAGAGGAATGAGTAAAGTAGAAGGATTATCACCGAAATAATCAATTAAAACACCAAAAACTATCCTAATTCAAGCTTATTCAATTACCGTATAACTGCTTATATGACAACCCGCAAGTTGGATTTTTCTGAACTATGACAAATCTCAGCGAAATGTATTTCCATTGTCACAATGCTCTGAAGTAGAATAATATGAAGTTGTGGTTCTTTCCATGCTACCATGCATTGCAGAGCAAACTAGAAAATCAGTACCAGTAACAACTACGACAAGGAATTCTGCTAGGACGAATATTGCGTCTAATTTGGCTTCTCAGGCTTTGAGGGTTTCTTCCTAAAGTGTTGGCCTTTTCGTTTGACCCTGAGAAATGATGATGAATCAGAAAGTGAGCCCGGAACCTGCAAGAAAATTTCTTCCGATTACATCATCACAAACAAAGATAGAATTCTTTCCTGTAACTATCTGTAACTCATCCCCGAAACTAAAATTTTTGGCATTACTTACTCAGCGCAACACAAGCTCAATTAGTAAGGTTTTAATTTATAAGTGGCATGATATATTATATAAAGAAGGAACTGAATAACAACTGGTTTAAATCATTTGGGAAAAAGAAAATAAGTATAGGCAAACAAAGGAATAGAGGAATACGGAATAATAGCTTTAAGCTAACCAACCAACTGCCCAAATAGCTAAGTTCCTAGTCATTTACTATTTTACCCTCTCTCATTTCCCGCCAATTGTGAGCCTCAATCTCCATAACAACCAGTAACGACGGGAAAACACACGGCGCGGTGAATCGTTCATTAGATGTTCTCTATCCTCTTTTTTCTTTTTCTTTTCCAAAAAAGAAAAGAAAATGTGCAAGAAACAAGGTTCCTCTGTTGATTCTGACTCTAAACAAGCAATACCAGCTGTTGAATCAATAGATCCCGAGATCAAGAATTATGGACAGAGAGCTTTAGTTGCACTTGCACGTAGAAACTACATGAAGGCGATGAAAATTGTTAGAAAATCCATTTCTTGTCACCAAGACTCGCCCCAGCTTCACAATGTTGAAGCACTTATACACCTCGGGCTGGCCAAGAATGTTGCCAAAGATTCTGCTGAAAAACTCAAGCACTTAAAGGATGCAGCTCATTCGGCTCACTTGGCGACCGCACTGTTGCCCAATTCAGTCAGTTTCTCCTCCACGCTTGTTTCCGTGCACTTTCAGTTGGCGATAATTGGTGCTGAGAAATGGGGCAAAGTGATCGAATTATGCAAGCGTGGGTTAAAATTAAAGATTGAGGATTCTACTGATCCGGGAATAGATCAGCTTCTTGAGCAGGATCAATTGAAGAAATCAAGTAAGGAATCAAGAATTAAGAACGAGAAAGAAAAGATTATGAACCATTTAAGGGTTTCCGGGCATCAAAAGAATCATATATTTTCCGCCAAGGAAATTGAAGTGGTAGATAGAAAGGATCACGAAAAGGAAGAAAATACAGTAAAGGAGAATTTGAAGGAACTAGAAAAGAGAAGGAAGCAGATTGAAGCAGTAATCAAGAGTCATAATTGTGTCATGAATTATAAGCGTGATGATGAAAACATTGAAAAGATAGAGAAATATACGCACTTTTGGAAAAGTACATTGAATAGTGGGAAGAAAAGGGATTTCTGTAAAGTGATTATTGAAGAGCTTGAAAGTCATTTTAAGACGTTAAAGTATAGTTTGGCCTTGAAGCTTTTATCAGAAGCTATAGGTTATGCTAAGGAAAACGAAACTTGGAGGTGTTGGGAATGTTGTTTTTGTCATCAGAAGTTTGGTGATTGTTATTTGTACAGGACTCATATGAAGAAGTTGCATCGGTTAAATCATGATGAGTTGGAATTGCAGTTTACAATTAGTAGTGAGTGGATTGAGATGATTGAGAACTGGGAGTGGAAGCCTGTGGATCCTGATGTGGCAACCGAAATTGTGAAGCACATGGAATCAGAGTTTCACAACACTGGTAATATTGTCTTGGATGATCAAAAATGGCGATTCTGTGATGATTCTAAGCGTGCAAAATTTCTTGAAAAGATTCGTGAGATATTGCACTTACTTCTCAAAAATAAATGTCTTGCACCAGTGCATCTTATTTGGGCAATGTTATATACAATAGACCGGTTATGGATTATAATTCCAGCATCACAATTTAGGCATCACGGCCTGGAAAATCGTAATGTCATATGCCTTTTGGGAGCTCCAGAGCTACAAGAACTCCTTAAAATCCTAAAGCATCTGGCTAAAACCTGTGGTTTAAATAAAAATCCTGGGATTGGCAGCTCCATGGATTCTAAGTTTAGTCATCGTCAAGTGTGTTGCATCAGAGAGAGAGTTGTTCTTAGCAGAGAATTCTCATGTCTCCTTTTAGATGGGCGGTTATCGCAAGGAGAGCTTAATCTCACTAATCATTTTAATGCTGTTGCAGATATCTGTGAAGATGAAGTGATTCCTGATAGTGATGATCCATTGTCATGGTTATACATGGGGCCCCGGATTGGTGGAGAGTTAGAGTCATGGATAAGTTTGAGAGACTGTCAAAGGGGAAAAGCAGAGGAGGTTTTTCAGATAATAGTCAAAGAAATTTCCCATAGAGGAAAAATGATTGATCTAACATCTGAGATCTGGAAAAAGATTGAAGCAGTTCTGGCACTTGACAGTATATATCTTGAAGAAATTGCAAAGAGCGAGGAAAATCCAGAGCATGTGGCACAACCTTTCGCCAATCTCTTGAGGAAACGGCAGAAAGAACTCCAAGGGAATGATGATACAGTTAGCAGAACTGAGTCTGATATCATATCCAATGTGCTGGATGATAAAGAAGCAATTGAAGCACTACTATCTCTTGGCAGTGATCAGCCTGAATCTGAACAATGCGGAGCAGAACTTGAATTGGGAATGATGGTGGATGAAAAAGATTTTCGGATAAGATTAGCTTTACAGCATAGGAAAATAATGCTGATGAAAGATGTGGGTGGCTATTTATAGTTATCAAACTCAACCCATTTAAATTATGACTTCAAATTCTCTGGTTTTTGCAAAAGTTTTGCTTAAGCTGCACAATTAGGTCATGTATCACAAGTTGCATTATATTAGCACATACCAATTCCTGATAAAATATGTTATGATCATTTCTGTTTGATTTTCTTCTCATTATGTTGATTCTTGCAGATTGCCTTTATAAGTGCCCTAGTCTTGCGGAGTGCTGGTGCTATACAACAGTATGAACACATACTTGAGAAGATTTCTGTGTATGACTATCGCTCCGTAATTGTGCCCTTGTTGAAGTCATTTTTACAGGTTTGGTGTTGGATCCTTTTTCTGTATTCTTAATTGTTAAATGATTGATGTTTTTGAATCAGATTTTCCTGTTCTAGGCACACTTGGAAGATCTGTTTGAAAGGGATGCAGCAGATAATAAATCTGAAGCTGCAAGAGAAGCTCTTTTAGCACAGCTTGCACTTGATGCTGAGAAGAACGTGAATGAAGTTTGTGAGCATGTCAGACAAAAACACGATAAGAAGAATAAGAAGAAGAAGAATAAAAATTACAGAGAAACAAATGTGCATTTCCAGCTCCATCAGAATGATGCAGAGCAAGGGTGATTTCCTCGATTTCATACTCAAATCAATTTCAACTTAGCAATTTACGTTTGTTTTTCATGTGTTCACAGTGACACTCAAAATTCTGAGGTTGGTCTTTGTGAGAATACTGAGGAATTAAAAGAATTGAATGAAATCAAGGAAAGACAAGTTCCTGAACATTTGGAATATCAAAAACAAATGGAGAATGAGACCAAGAAAAAGTTTGCAATTGATGCTGGGAAGAACTTGAACAAAGTTTGTGATCATGTAAGACAAAAGCATGATAAGAAGAATGGGAAGAAGAAGAAGAAGAAACATTTCAGAAAGGATCGGGAATCTAAGGTTTTAATCACCGCATCTAGCTCCTTTTTGCTTATATGTTTGCTTCACGGAGCAGTTGTTCTTTATATAACTTTTGTGAAGTGAGCTAATGTTTAAGTAATATATTAGGCAACCGATGGTCGTGTGCACTTCCAGCTCCACGAGAACGAGGCAGAACAAGTGTATGTTTCTTTTCTTCTCTTAATAATACTCTATACAGATTCTGAAGATTGCAGTATTTTTTGCTTAATCTTCAGAAATTAGATTAATTTTTCATGTGTTTCCAGTGACAATCAAAATTCTGAGGTTGGTATTTGTGAGAGTACTGAGGAATTAAAAGAATTGAATGAAATCGAGGAAAGAAAACTTGTTGCACATTTGGAGTGTCAGAAGCAAATTGAGAATAAGGCCAAGCAAAAGTGCCTTGCAGAAAAAAGGCTTGAAGCTGATATTGAGAAAGCTGTATACCTGAGCCTTGGTACTTCTCTCTCTCTTCCTTTTCTGATGACTTTCATAATTACTAATAAAATATCCTGGTTTCTCCCTAATTTTTTTCTTCAACTAAACTTTTAGATTCATTTGAGAAACATTATGGACCATTAACAAATGATGTGAAGGACGGTCAAACTCCTCGATTAGATGTACTCCAATATGTAATCATACAGGTTAACATTTCATAACTAAATGTTTTCTTTTTTTCATCCTTTAAATGAGTCTTCACTTTTCTTCCAAATCTGATCATCTGTTCATCATTCTATGATTATTGCAGTCCCAATGGCGCTTAAGGCAGCTTCGAGACGAGTTCATGAGTAGATCAGAAATATGGCATGTGCATGCTGGAAATCCCTGCTTCCTATGTGCATATCGTGACTCATTTTCTGCCATGCGCATTGCATCAAGGGATATTCCAGAAGAAGCTTTTGTGCCAACCTCTTCTAGAAAATTGGCTGTTCATCATTTCCTTGAGGAAAGGGTGAGTACAATCATAATATACGAGTATTTCTTCAGGTCTCTATTTTGTATCTATATATGCAATTCTTAATTGTTGTCAGCTTCATTCTTTGGCTATTCTCATACTTCTTGTCTTCTTCTGGGTCTAAACTTGATGGTTTTCTTGGTTTATATTTCTCCTTTCCAGTTAAACAAAGAAGATTTGGATGACAAGGATGCCACGGAGATTGATGTTTCTACAAATGCTTATGAACTGAAACAAATGCTTGTTGCTGAGGTAAGAAAGATATTTGAAGATTTGGAGCGTGAGAAGCAAATAAAGAATGAGGCTAAACAAAAGAAGAAGCATTCGAAACAATTCAATGAGTCACATGCGAATAGAATTCAATCTGAAATTGGTAAATTGTATCCCCACACGCTTCCTCTTTCTTCTCATTTGATGATATGCCCTTACTGTTATGCATCCAGTACTCGGACTTTTCAATTGGAAGTTATGTTGAGATCCTAAAACATGATAGCTTGATGTTGAGAAGGGTGCTGAAGAAGCTTTTATGTGAACCTTTTTCCTTCTCTTTTGTTTTTTTTTTTTGATTCTTAGATAACTACCGAAAGGAGCAGAATTGAGGGCCTTATTGGCTAAACCAAATGTGCTGGGAACTGGACTTACAAACTCCATTACAACATGATTTCTGCTATTCTTATTGCTCAGTTTCTTTTCTTATCATCCTTTTTTTTTTTTTCATGTTCTGTAACTTTCTGTTTCTTCTGTAATGCAGATCTTGTGGAACCCAAGAGAATTTAGCAAGGAGTTCATGAGTGAATCGCAGTTGGATTATGAGCATGTTGGAAATCCCCGCTTTTTTTTTTGGTGCATTATACGACTAACTTTTCTGCCATAAAAGATAACCCCGGAGAAGCTGTTGCTTCTACTTCTTCAGATTTGCTTTAAGCACTTGTTGTCATGATAAAATGATCTTCCAGGAGGTATGTACACAACGAGTTGTAATTTTTCCTTTTTGTTTGTTTTCTCTGCTTCTTTTGTTTCGGTATATCTTCTCATTCATATACCAATTTTTTTGCGGGGACAAATGAATGATGCTTCTGAACTGTTGCAAGTTGTCGTGCGGTTTTTTCACTAGTCATTTACTATGACCCTTTCTGATTCTGAATCAGAATGCATCTTCAAGGGCTCTTTGGACTGTTCAAGTGCTGGTTGCTTTGTGCATACAATTTTTGGAATGGGTCATTATGAAAATATAAATCGTATCAACTATTTTCCTAAGAAAATCGTATATAAATAGAAATCTCATAACATTGAAGTTAAATTTTGTAGAATTAATTCTTTTTGCATACAATTTTTAAATAATTCCATGTGTAAGTTTTAGTTATATTTTCGAGTATTGTTGTTTCAATTCAGAGAAAACATGAGCATAGCTCATTTGATATGCTTCTGAAGCTGGTAGAA
Source organism: Swietenia macrophylla (assembly GCA_032401905.1). Taxonomy (NCBI): domain Eukaryota; kingdom Viridiplantae; phylum Streptophyta; class Magnoliopsida; order Sapindales; family Meliaceae; genus Swietenia; species Swietenia macrophylla. The sequence goes on from CP135577.1 coordinate 3,699,237, forward strand.
ATGAGTGGAAAATTGACTTGTGATTCAAATGAAGGAGGCTGTGGACAAATAAACCAAACAGACCACTCTCTTTGGTGTCTTCCTCGTGTCTTTACAATAGGTATTGCTTTCTATAGCATTTACAAAATGTGTGCATTTGTTGTAGTAGTTTTTGAGATAATTTCGTATTCTCTGTTACTTGAATTTGCGGTTTTAGGTTGGCAGAACGCTGCAGAGAGTTTTAATGATTTATCAACAACTTTGTGTGCTCTGTCTTCTGAGTTGGATCTAAGCATTTTGTTCCAAGGATGCCAGCCTGAGAATATCTATTCCCTTGTTTCAATGGTAAACTTTACGTTCTGTTCCCGGAATGATTCAAAACTTTCAGTCATGTGTTTTCTACGACGATCTGGGGTTCAACTTGCAAGAGTATCTGATAGATCCTATAAATGGCTTTTTCTGCTAACATTTTGCAAAAATATTCTAACTTTTTGACTGATTTATCAGCCATTTTCTTGTCCAAAGTTGTCATTACCTGTCATATAGGAGCTTTTCTACACTCATCATTTATATGATGATCTAGTAATAAAGTACATTTTTTGTGGATTGAAGCCAGTTTTCTATGTAACTAATACTCACTTCTGTTTCCAGGTTTGCTTTTCTGCAGTCTTAGAGCATTATATCTGCTTTATTTACAACCATGAGCTTGGAATATATGTTCTGCTTGATGACATATGTGTGAAGGTACCCCATTTTCTTTCGAATTCAGAACTTCATTCACGATGTTCATTCTGTAACTCAAATTTGTTGTGTAAACAGGTTATTGGTTCCTGGAATGATGTGACTGCCTGCCTTACACTGTGCTTACAACCATTGATTCTGTTTTTTCTCCACAAGTCTAGTAAACACTTTACACAAACCAATTCCTGATGAGTTTTCTGGCAAAGCTGATTGGTTTAAGGCTTTAAGCTTGTTCGAGATGATGATAATTAATTGTTTTAGTTACCTTCTTGATACATGCATTACTTTACTGCACTGTGTTTTCCAATTGAAACGTGACAGTATTCTTGACAGAAGAGATGCTGTGCAAGAAGAGTACAGAATAGGCTAAATATCTGAGCAAATTTCAAATCTTGGCCTGATAGCTAGCTTGCTCCATGATTAACCAGAAATATATACATACATACAGACAGACAATTACAAAAGATTTAAGTTTCAGCTCATAGAGATGATTACATTACACCCAACAACATGCAAATTTTGCTGTAAGTTCTCAATTTGTGCCAAAATTTTATGGATACTTCACAGACTCGAATCAACTTGCCGAGGACTCCACCCTGGCTATTTGAATCCTCTTGCCACTGCAAAAATGAATAAAACAAACGTTAAAACTTGCATGCATAAGTTCGTTCTAGATCATTTTTTTTTTTTTTTATAAAAGTAATTGATGGAACTTACACGAAGATGTCGAAGGAACCACAACCACATGCATGGTAGCATTGTTTGGAGGAAGATGTAATCTAAGCGGATGAAGCTTCCCAGTCAAAGGATTCCGAGAACAAACAATAATGTCATTTACTCCTGTCTCATCTTTCAACGTTTGCTTCAATTCATCAACCCCACTTCCTTTGAATGTGAAAGAAAGTTCTCCTCTTGATTCATCTACATTCCCTTTGTCGTCGACCATCTCGTATATAATTTGTCTTCCTTCATCTTTCGCTGTTGAAGCTGTAAACGAGTCATCAATCTGCAAATTTTCATTGCAACCAAAAGTAAACATAATCCCATTATCAAACTAGTGTAAAAATTATGGCATTATTAAGCGAACCTCATTTTCGGGAGACTTGAGAGAAAATGATGTTGGAGAAGTAGGCACAGAAGGTGGCTTCTCAACAATTTTAGTAGGTTGGGATGCTGGTTTTCGTACCGGCGCGGGACTTTTTGCTGGCACAGCTGACATTCTTGACGGTGCAGGTGTTGTTGTTCGTAAAGGCGCCGGTCTATGGGGTGGTGACTGAGTTGGGGAAGGACTTGGAGCTGGTTTCTGAAACTCTACAATATCAATATCCCACAAAATCCAATCCTGTGTTGAAGTTCTATGCGGTATATCATGCGTGACCGAATTCCTCCACGGCGGCACGCCGCCATTTGCTCGTAAATAATGGCCGTAGCGCGTCTTGAGCTTCACCTGAATGCCTTCTCTGATGGGTTCCCACTCCAGGGAGGAATCCAATCTTCCCGGCAGAGTTTGCACAACTTTCTTGCCTGTAACTCCAAGGAACAATGGCATGTTAGAAGCGGTCAAGTATTTCCCGTAACAGCTCTGGAAACGGAGAACCCCGGTGGACTCAACAACCTCCACCGTCCATCTGGCATTCCGGACAGAGCCGTTGCGATCTTGGCATACACTTTCTTTATCGTCTTCTGCTACAAGATACTTGTCATGGTGGCTACGTAATCGAACCACCTTTGCTTTTTGGAAGATTTCCATGGCACTCTGATTAAAGCAAAATAGGAGAAAACGTAAATAAATTTTTAAGTGTGATTAGGGGAAGGAGAATTTTGCTATTTAGGGTTTGTAATAACAAAAAACAAAATATTACAGTTGGATGAAAGACATCATTTATTCAGAGAGCAATAGATGCAAGCAAATCAAGCAAGAAATCTGCATGAAAATCAAGGCACAAATCCATAATTTCTTGTTCTTTTGTTAATATTCTTTGCTAATTGCGACATTAAATGGGTGGTGGAACGTAAATTACTCGGTTAATTACAATTATATATGATTTATTTAGACATTAAATATGTGGTCAGGGCTTAAATACAGTTTTTTTTTTTTTTATTTCAATCTTACCTCAAGGTTGAAACTTGGGCAATAGTGATTAGAAAAATATATGCAGCGTCCACGTACCTTTGCTGGAAATGAGTTTCCAAAATCAGATGACACCACCGGTGACCCAGTATCATACTCTGTAGAATCATCCGAATATGAACAAGATTTGGAAAGACTAGAATCAAACGATGCACTGTTCGACAAGGACTCGAAATCCATTATATCCACGACATCAACCTCCCAAAGAACACAATCCTGCGTCACAGTTGTACGCGTAACATCATGCGTGACTGAGTTTCTCCACGGCGGTGTACCGCGGTTTGCCCTGAGAAACTTCTGTTCTCTTGTTCTTAACTTCACTTGAAACCCGCAAGTTATCGGCTCCCATTCCGTGCAAGTATCTTTCTCCCACGGAGACAAACACATCACCTGCATGACTTTCTTTCCTGCCGTTCCAAGCACGAACGGCTCATCTGAGGCTGTGAGATACTTGTTGTAGCAGCTTTTCAGACGAATGAGGTGACTGTTGTTTTGAACAAACTCCACAGTCCAACGAGCATTGACGGAAGAACTGTTGCGGCTTTGCCAGACTTTTTCTTCGTCTTCGTCAGCAAAAAGGTACTTGCCGTGGTGGCTGCGTAGCCTAACTGCTTTTGCTTTGTTGAAGAACTCCATTCAACCTTGGTTTATATGTAACGTTGATGAAAGCTCCCTGTTTATATAATTGAAGAATGACGATGGGAACGTGTTTTTTTTTTTTTTTGTTTTCTTGCTTTCAAATTGTTTGTTTTCACTGATTTTCTTGTTTTATAGTACCGAAGGCGAAGTGTTTTCATCGTCAATTCAGGGTATTGACTTAGATTATTGGACGAATTTTCCAATCGATGAAAAAATTATTGAAGTCTTCAAGAGAAAATGAGGAATGAAAATGGACGAGGATAAGAATATCTTGATTGTTACTTGACAACGAAGACTTTGAATGAGATGACTTAGAACATGAAACTTATATAAAGGTTCAGGAATGGTTCAAAACTTCTAAGAACGAAGTAATATTCAAAGAAATTTCCAATTTTGTTGCCATTTCAACACTTTAATTTAATGCGAAGAGGTCATTGCGACGACTATTCAGCATGTACCAACGAGACTCAACACAAGCCACAGAATGATGGGGTAAGTTGCAGAAATCCCATCCAATTGCTTTCATGCAATTCAATGGTTTATGAATAATCTTACCTCTCTAATTATCCTTAATCTGATTTTCTAAAGCATATAGCAATTACATTGACTCTTGTGATGTAACAAGTTATCAACATATTTGTTAAGGAAATGTGAATCTTATTGAACTATTATAATATCAATGTAAAATGCAACTAATTCTAATGAAGAAATTTCGCAATCATAATAGGTATTATCGTAACATTGTCAATCAAATTCTTTCTCTTCATTTCATCTGTGCTTGTGTATCACCTATGAGATTATATTTTATATGTGCAATTAATTATGATATATTAATTATATGTGGTAGATTTATTATCAATATTTTTTTGGGTCTTCATCAATAAAGAATTTTTCTTTAGGTTAAAAGAGAAGGAAAAAAAAAAAACTTTTGATAAGCATCCTATATAATTATCTGAATAACCTAAAGATAAAAGCAATTTAAAAAGGTTCATATATTTTGTAGAGTTATAATAGCACATATTCTAAGTTCGGAGTATTTTTATATATTTTCTCTAAAGTTTAGTAAAATCACATATAAATAAAATTTTTTAAAAAAATTAATAGATAATATTTCTCAATAGTATTGACTTAATTGACTAATTAAAATAATAAAATGATTAAAATAATTTTATATATATTAATTTTATATATTAGTATTTCTCGTATGCTTTCTCAAGATTTAAAAAAATTAATAGAAAATATTTTTAAAAATTATTTTTTAGATTTTGACATTTAATTTAATTTGATAAATATTATAAATTATGTACCAATTTTGACAAGACAAAATCATAAATTGTTTACTTTAATTATTTTAGTTATTATAAAATATTTTCATAATCATTGAAATTAGCTTTTTTTATAAATTTTTGATTCATTATTTTTTTAATTATTATGAAAATATTTTATAATAGTTAAAATAATTCTACACAAATAAAAAATTTAAAATACTTATTTTGCATGTGTTCATATTATATAGATTTATATATATTTATCAAATTAAATAGTTTATAATTTTATATAACTAAACAATTTATGATTTTGTTCTATCAAAATTAGTACTTAATTTATATATTTTAATTAAATTAAATTACTTTTAGCAATATACTTTCTCAATATTTAAAAAAATTAATATAAAGTATTTTTAAAAAATTATTTTTTAGATTTTGACATTTAATTTAATTTGATAAACATTATAAATTATGTACCAATTTTGACAAGACAAAATCAAAGCTATTTTATTTAGTAAATATATACAAACTTATATAATATAAATATATATAAATCAATATGATAAATTTTTTACTTATATATAATTATTTTAGTTATTATAAAATATTTTTATGATCATTGAAATTAGTTTTTTTTTTATAAATTTTTGGTTTATTATTTTTTAATGATTATGAAAATATTTTATAATTGTTAAAATAATTATATACAAATAAAAAATTTATAATACTTATTTTGTATGTGTTCATATTATATAGATTTATATATGTTTACAAAATAAATAGTTTATAATTTTATATAAGCAAATAATTTATAATTTTGTTCCATCAAAATTAGTACTTAATTTATATACTTTAATTAAATTAAATTAATTTTGGTAATATTTTGTTGATTTTTTAAACCCTAGAAAAAATATGTGAAAACTATTATTATATAATATTAATATACACAGAGTTATTTTAATTATTTTATTATTTTAATTAATTAATTAATAATTAAATATAATGATGTTATTGCTAAAAAGTACTATCACTTAGTTTTTTTTTTTAAAAAAAAAAAGAAATTGTATGTATGTATAATTTCAACAAACCTCAAGAAGGAATTTGAAAATAACCCTTCTCAACTCTTTCATTGCAATGTCAAACAAAGCCCTCCCCATGAGAGAGAGGACTCTACGGAGGAAGATAATATTTGAGAAAAATATTTAATTTAAATTTTTAAATGATATATATGATAACTCCACCCATAAATAAATTTTAAACCTTGTGATGACAATAGAGGCTTACTTGTTCTTCTTGCTTAGATAATTGTTGTTTCAAATCACAGTCCTATAACTCATCAAATTAACTTAGTTCCAAGCTAAATAGACATCTATACTTGGCAGCGAACCTCAAAACTTGGTTGGTTTTCTAAGTTATTACTCTTTCATGCCATGCCTAATCCTTTTCCGAATCTAAATGACAATGAAAGGAGGAGGCGACACAAGGCAAGCTTGTGCTGCATGTAAATATCATAGAAGAAAATGTGGGAAAAATTGCAGACTTGCCAGGTACTTTCCAGGCAATCAAACGAAAATGTTTCAGAACGTTCATCGTTTGTTCGGCGTCAGTAGCACCATTAAGATGCTAAACCAAGTAGTCGATGAAGATAAAGATAATGCAATGTCTTCGATCATTTTTGAGTCTGATATACGAGCCAAGTATCCTGTGCACGGATGTTTGGGACTCATTCGTTCCCTTCAAAAGCAGTTGCAGGCTGCGGAGGCTGAACTCCGCCATGTGATTATACTTCTTGCAACTTATAAGGAACAATACCAATATAATCAAACACCAATTGAGTGTGGGTGTCTTTAGAAGCACATTCCATCATCGGGCAATGCCATGCCAATATCACAGCGTCAACCTAGAAGAGTTCACTGCTGATGGTACCACATCACAACCTTCAATCTTTTTTCCATTCTGATTACACAATAATGTGTAAGAAATGTATATGCAAGATGAATATGTAATTATATATTTTTAAAAGTACTTAGAATGATAATGGGATCCCTAAATCTTAAATGTTTTCTTTAATTTTCTGTTTTGTGTGGTTGTTGGAGGACAAATGATTGAGTGACTTTGAAGATTATTAAAGGAATTAGTTTCATTGGTAATAAAGATTTAAGCTAATATTTTAATCTTTGAATAACACGATCTTGCTACAGGAATTAATAAATGTTCATTAAGACTTTATATTTAGTTTGGTTCAATGCAATAATTTAATTGATTGTAAAAATTGAATTTATTAAAAATAATAATAATTGTAAGAATTGAAATAATTTATAATTCAGCAGCCACCATTTTAAATGCTTATTTATGTGATTAAGTATTTTCAAATCAAAGTAATTATTGAAAATTTTATCAGACAAACAAGTTTTCTGGAAAGGCAAAGTTGTCTTTTCATTACATTGTTTTTTTACCATAAATTAATTAATAAAAAAATAAATAATTTCTAATTTATTTATTACTCAAAAGTAAAATCTCTTAATTATTATTTAATTTTTAAATGATGACTTGTAATTTATTTTTGTTTTTTTAAAAAAAAATTGGATTTCTTCATTACAATTTAATTACTTTAGATTACAATCTACTTTCTTAATAATATAATTAATGGTTTAATCATACTTTATGCAATTAAGAGTCATAATTGAGATTAGTGAATAACTAATCAATCTCAATATAATTAATTGTACTAGTGATGGTTTGTTTTTGAACGAGGGAATCCAATATTGGATTTTTCTTTTTCTTTTTCTTTCTTTATTAAAATTGAAGTATTTTAGATACTTTAAACATTTAATTTAATTAATTATTTTTAAAAAATAATATTTATTTATTTAACAATATTCTTAAATATATAATTATTATTTATGGAAATGGGGTGTGGCAACGTGGGTGCATGAGACCATATGTTATGGTCAAAGGCATTACCTAATTCCGGCTAAATATTTGTCAAGAAATCTACATTTTTGTTTCTTTTTTCTACTCCATCACGTGTATCCTTCTTGTCTTTTACCAACTTTTTTCAAACTTCAACTATGCAAAGCAAAAAAAAGGTCTTTTTTTTTTTTTGGTTAAAAGCCCCCTTTTCTTGTAAAAGCACTTCCAAATCTACTTTTAAAGTTAAAGTGCTTTTTGTATCCATTGATGAGAAAAAATTTTAACCATCCAACATTCTCTTCTTGTCTTTTTTATAAGAAACCCTTTTTTTTGTTTAATTTACAAAAGCACTTTGCACAACCCAAAAATCCAAACCGAACACAGCCTTGGAAACTCCCCCGATTCCATAGAAAGACCAACCAAAGTAAACTTACTTAACTACTTTTACTTCAGCTGAATTCTGTCCCACCAGTGACGGCGCGAGCGTCTTCATCCGTCCCAGCACGTAGTACTCTTGCTCCACGCTCATTATTCACCTATAAAACTCCTAGACTCCAAGTTCTGAAATCTCCCTTCCTAAGAGATGACGAAGCTCAAAAACTATTACATGCCCTACAGAAATCATCCTCACAGCACTACTGAACGTAAACGAATTTTTCTGCTCATAATTGGTTCAGTTTTGTTTTGGTTTCTCCCCTCTCTCACCACTCGTACTACCCCTGACGGTGATTCTTTTTCACCCTTTCACCGTGCATTTTCTCTGCCTGGGTCCTCTGTTTTCGTCGAGTCAAAGCTCCAGCCTGCGCCGGTCTATTATCTTCCGCCTCCACCGCGCTTCGCTTACATGATCTCCGGATCCGTTGGCGACGGCAAGACGATTATACGTACCCTTTTGGCCCTTTATCATCCTAATAATGTTTATGTTGTTCACCTGGACCGGGAGTCTTCGGAGGCCGAGAGATTAGATCTGCTGAACTTTGTTAATGAGTACTACCTGTTTGTTAAATTTAAAAATGTAAGGATGATCACTAAAGCAAATCTCGTGACTTACCCTGGACCGACAATGGTGACTAATACTCTACATGGGGCTGCCATTTTGTTGAGAGAAGGTGGAGACTGGGATTGGTTCATTAATCTAAGTGCGTCTGATTATCCGCTTGTGACTCAAGATGGTAAGTATTTGAGTGATAAAGAGTGAAATTTTTTTATTACTATTATTAATAGTACTAGTAGTTTGGTTGTAATTGAATCTGGGTTTGTTATGGTACTGATCAACTCTGTTTTTGTTTCGGTGGGGTGGTTAGACCTGTTGCACATCTTTTCGTATTTGCCGAGGGATCTGAATTTCATTGATCATACCAGTAACATTGGGTGGAAAGAGTGAGTTGATTCGCCCTGTTTTGTGATTTTGTCGTTGGTTGCTTTTCCCAGAGCTAGCTTTAAATTGTTGTATTTTTTAATTGATAGGTATCAGAGGGCAAAACCGATAATTATAGATCCCAGTTTTTATGTGAAGGAGAAAGCTGATGTTTTTTGGGTTAGCCAGGAGAGGAGCGTCCCATCAGCATTCAAACTTTTTACAGGTGCAAAATTTTCTTTTTTGAGTTCGTTTTATGTGCAAGTTTGCAAATCGGGTTCATTCTGCTTATGTCTCTTACAATGATTATCGAAATTTATCTTAGGCTGATATTTTATATTTTCTATTCTTAAAGTTAATATGTATTGTTCTGAAGTTCTTTGCTGCTTCAGGTCTGCATGTCTAGTTAGTTTTTAAGAAGAGAACGATAATTTGGTAAAGTTTAAGTTTTAGAGATGCTTACTTCCTTAGAAAAATGGAGAACTGAAGTTAGTCAAATGGTTGAATTGCTCTCAATATATTATTCAGGCAAGAGCAAGGGCTGAAATATAACAGATGAATATGTTTCTTTTAAGTATGATTGGGAGCTGCTCTGTATCCACTGTGTTTAGGGTGACATAATCTGTGCTTTTGATATCGAATGAAATGGGGCTTCCCGGAGAAACTGAAGATAAATCATCAGTTGTGAACTTGACCAAAGTTCTGATCTACAAAAGTGATAAGGCAAAATAGTTTTCAGCTTCTCCAAAAAGCATTGCAGGTTTGTGCATATCTTGACAAATTGCCAGAAAATTTGAAATGCGTGCATGGAGAGATCTCTGACTTTGACCTCTTTATGTACCCGAACGTGCCTTTATGCCCGTTACCCCAGTGATGATAAGTGACCTGTCTCTAGTCAGCTTTTGGTCAAAATGTGTTTCTGGGAGTTCTTAAACTAGATTGGATGTTATAAGGTCCACAAGAACAAACTTTGTTCATGATGTGTACACTCAGAATGGTGGCAACATCTTGCTCACCCTTTATTCCCAGAAAGTTGTCCACGCATACTTGTTTTCAGCATCAGCTCATGTTGCTGTTGCTTCAGTCATATTATAATGACAAAATGAAGTTGGAAAGTGTATTGCTAATTGAGTTGCATGGTGAAAGAATGCACATCAACTGTCTGGTTAATGAAGTTAGTTAGAAGAGGTATGTTCATCAAATTATCATATTATGTAACTTGGCCTTCAGTATACGGCTTGACGTTAACTTGGTGTGTTTGTTTGTTTTCACATGGGAGTGGTGAATTATATTCTGTAAGAGGTGCGTTTGCTTCTGTGAGATGATTTGCTTACTTTGGTATGGTTTTTGGCTATTGCATAAGCTTGAAGTATAGGTTTTACTGTATTTTTGGTAGTCAAATTGCCTAATATCTAGCAGTGTGCTTTATATGAATCTACAGAATCCATGTGACCTGCCAATGATATTTGTTATCTATCATTTTAAAGAATTGCAGTAGTTGATCTAAGTGTTGCTTAATTAAATTAGGTTAGGCAGAGAACTGAATGAATTCTGAATCCTAGTATAATTAGCTCATGATATCTGAGGAATGAATGTTGGGAAGTTTCTAGGTTTTTTTGGAAATTGGGTGGCAATCATGGAGATTTTAGCACACCATGCTTATACTTATGAATTTTAAGATGGAATGGGGTTGTCTGGAGTAAATTTCAGAACTACGTTAATTTACAGTTGAAGAAACGGGATCTACCAGTTTCAATTGGAAATGCAGGGCTGGACAAAATATATATGTTATTAATACTGTAACAACTATCTTAGAATATTTTAATGTATTGTACAACTGATTTTAGGAACTCATACAGCTTGAATAATTCTTGACCCTTGAGATTTATAGCTTATGTCATTTAATGTTTTGCTACATGACCAACTGTTTCAAACGTTAGCATGCTTGGGCATGAAAATACTGTTGTTGAAACATCTACCTTTTCTGTCAGGTTCCGCTTGGATGGCACTTTCTCATTCTTTTATTGATTATTGCATATGGGGATGGGACAATCTTCCTCGGACTGTTCTCATGTACTATGCCAACTTCATATCTTCCCCAGAAGGCTACTTCCATACTGTCATATGTAACGCCCAAGAATTCCGTAATACCACTGTGAATAGTGACCTACATTTCATATCGTGGGGCGATCCTCCCCAGCAGCATCCTCGCTACCTTAACCTTACTGATATGCAAAATATGGTTGAGAGCAATGCCCCTTTTGCAAGAAAGTTTCCCCGCAAAGATCCAGTGCTCGACAAAATTGATTCCGAGCTCCTGTCCCGTGGTCCCGGAATGGTCACTCCCGGTGGTTGGTGTATCGGAAGTAGGGAAAATGGGACTGATCCATGTTCTGTTGTTGGTAATACCACAGTCCTCAGCCCTGGGCCCGGAGCTAAAAGGCTACGAACTTTGATAAGCTCTTTGATATCAAGTGAAAATTTCCGGCCAAAGCAATGCAAATAATAGAAGAAACGAAACCTGCTACAGAAGGAACTCCCCGTATAATTTGGGTTGGTCTACATCAAAAGATAGAAGATATGGCCATGTAATCAGATTTCCTTGAGTAGTGCTAATATTACAGGAATGGGACTACTGATATAATAAACGACTGAGCTTCTTCTTCTTCAGACGTAAGCCCATTTTTTTTTTTTCACCTTTAATACATTTTACCATAATCCAGCTCTTTCACCCAAGCTCCAAAGCTTGTTCAGGATTGAGGATGTGATGGAGAACATTTGGCTGATGAGCTATTGTTAAGAAATAGGGGACTTTGTGAAATATTTGTTCTGTGATTCTTTGTACCAAGACCGCTTCTATTTTGCAAATGATAATTGATTCCTGATCATTATTATCCTCTCTCTATATGAGCAAGCTATTGTTGAAAAGTTATGTTATCCTTTCTCAAAACGAGAAATTTTACTGAGCAGTTGGATCGCAGGATTAATATTGAAGTATGCAAACCAAATACTATAACTCCTGCTTCTTCAAAGAACTAAACAAAAACGAAATAATCCCAAACATACAGGACCTGGGTGAGTGTATCCTTTATCACACAGTTCCATGGCATATGATATCTTTCCCTCTCTGCAACATGTGAAGCACAAATATACAGAACAGAAAAATAAACAGCTTACCTCTTTCTGAAGAATGGCTAGGAGGAGAGTTTGCTTGCATGCTTTGCGGAAAAGATTAATGGGGAAATCAGAAAATCGATGGGCTTCAGTCGAGGAGAGACGATGCTTGTAATTAACTGGGCATGAACTGATGTTCATAAATGATCAGCAGCAGTCAGGTAATAGCTAGCACCATCTCTCCTGCGACAGCAGTCCATTTACATCTCATTCTTCTCAGCATTTGCTGTAGTATTGCCACAGCTCTTCCCTCTCCGTCTCTGTCTGCCGCTGCTGGTGGGAGGGAGTTCTGGTAGTGGCGAATATTGAAGCGAGGAGAACAGCATTTGCCAATTGCTACCACAATATTATATCATTGTAGCTAGGGAGGCGGTACAAAGGGGAGGGCATTTGCCAGCTTAAAATATGCATACATACATACATACATACATGTAGGACACGAACATCTAGTGGTTTTTGGTATTTCTTTTAATAGGATAATAACATTCAGGCCCCTTATTTTACTTTTTCAGAAAAAAAAGACATAATTTATATATTTTTACGAAATAGATTTCTAACTTTATTAAATGACTTATAGATTGAAATACAATATATATGATTAATTTTGTCATTTCAAAAGCTTAAGGGACTGATTTGTTACTGATTAAAAACTTAGGGATTTAAATGTTAATTGTCCATATTTATACTAATTAATTATGTGTTGTCAACTTTTAAATAGCTGGAGGGCTGGTGCTGAGAGAATCTCCATATATCTTACACACATTTAACTAAGTAATTTAATTAATTGATTAATTAATTAAAGTAGGTGTAGATGAAACTATCAATTTTTTTTTTTAATTTTCTTTTTAAGTACAGCTATATTCTCAAATTTTTAATTTGTTTTCTGTAATCCATTGTTTGACCGATTCATCATCAATAATTTAGACAATGATGTTCAGCAAAATCTTCATACTCAACCATAATCTCACCTTAAAATCAAAAATTTGAATAACTTATATTTTATTTTATGTATTTTATATTTTTAAATATAAAATTAACAATATATAACATAAATATAAAAATTAAAATAATTAATATATAATTTAATAATAATTTAATATATAAAAGATAAAAAAAAAATTACAAAAATAAACGTTAAATTTGAAAAAAAAAAAAATTAAGTGTGTCTTGTAACCCTAATATTTATGTTTGGATATAACATGAGTTGTCAGCGTATATAAAACTGCTGTAAGCCGACAAGACATGACTCTTCGATGTCTGCTCAGTTCTGTACTCGTACAAGTACAAAGAGGATATCGGGATTCTCGAGGAAAGAGAATTGAATTTGCACAATCCACGAGTTGATCTGACTCGATCAATATTTAGTAAAATTGGAATGGGCCCGCCATCCATACTATTATACTACATGACGAACAAAATTGTTCTTTTGAATAAATAAATAAAAAGATTTAAATTAATTAATAATATGAATAAATAAATAAATAATACTTATCACTAATATATTATATGTATTTGAGTATTGGGTAACGAGTCTCTATTTTTTATTTTAATTAATTGACTACTAGACTGAGCGAGATGACAACTTATTCCCATAGATGTACGAAAGATCATGTATCTCTCTTCTATACGTGCACAAACGTATATGTGCATACACAAAGGTGATATATGATCGTCCTCGCAGGGAGAGAAAGGAGAAGAAGACGTTACAGTGGGCTCCATCTCCCGGCGACACCCCTCCCTCCATCCTCTTGTCAAATCTGCTCATAGAAATATTGGAGCAGGATCACAAACTCAACATTCCGCCATGGCCATGGGAACTTACTTGTGTATAACTGATTCTATCAGTTGGACATGACCATAAAATATGAATTTCCCATCTAACGGGTCCAACGAGGATTTTCACTCTTTCAAAGTGATTTTATTTTATTGTTTAAACGTAAATCCTTGTTTGTAAGAAAACAAAGAGACTATATTGTGCACAAGGAAGAAACAATTACCAAAACATTTCAGACATACCTTGGAATTTCTTCCTTGTTTTGACAAATTGAACTTAGTTGCAGGGTTCTTGGGTCGCAGCAGTATGGCACCCGCCTGCATGCAGCTGCGTGTTGGCTATACACCGCATGCATGCAGAGGGTGCCATCTCTCCTGCGGCACAAGTACCCTCAACTTTTATTTATGAACTGCGGCTGCTGCTGCAGCTATAGCTCTCTTCCGCCTATGATATGCATTCTTTCTTCTCATATATCTGTATTTATAGGCCAAAATAGCAACAAATTTATAGATCGAAAGAGATGGGGAAGGAAATGACATGGAAATTGATGATCAATTTCCAAAATTGACATAATTACATAGGAATCCCCAAACATACAATCAACGAGTCCCATGCTTTCTTTCATTCAGATTTCAAGCCTCCCAGATTATTCAAAATTGGACCGTAGAATACTGTTCCAAGGGCTGCCCAATTCTTCTTGAAAGCAAGCCTTCTACAACATCTTTTTCACATTTGCCGGAAGGCAAAAGGACTCCTCTTTTAAGCACAATTTTTTGGCTCTACTTCTACACTACCTGACAGACCGTGGAATCTTCAGTGAACTTGTATGTGATGAAATTTCTTTGCAGGCTGACCGATGGAACCTTCGGTGAAGGTGATTGATACTTTGATTATATCGTTTTGGAAAATTTTCATCGACTACCGATCATAATCATTGAATTGGCACGACGCCACTGCAACTACGTTGTTCTGCCCACATCAGCAAACATTTGCAGATGGGCAAGCTTTTTCGGTCTCGAGACTTTTTCTGTCGTTGGTAAGACCGCATTCCTCAGGCCTGGCCCCGGAGCCAAAAGGCCGCAAACTTTGGTTAGCTCTCTCATATTAAATGAAATTTTCAGGCCCAAGCAATCCAAATAATAGAAAAAACCGAAACCTTCTACAGGAGGAACTCCCCATATAAATTGGGACAGTCTACATTAAAAGAAGATATGACTATGCAATCAAATTTCCTTGAGTAGGGAATTGAATGAATGCTAAATTTATAAATGATCTTAGCTGGTTTATAGAGTTGCATCACTCTATTTTATACTCTTACACGGATGGAATGAATTTGATGGAAGCATGTCAGCTAAAGAGTGAGGATTAATCACTTACGGCCATAATATTCGGGTATAATAAGCGACTGAGCTTGTTCTTCTTCAAACGTAGCCCTTTTTTTTCATCTTTTCTACATTTTACCATAATCCAGCTTTTTCACCCAACACCAAAGCTTGTTCAGGATTGAGCATGTGATGGCGAACATTTGTCTGATGATTTCGAGTTAAGAAATAGGGGAATTCGTGAAATATTTGTTCTGTGATTCTTTGTACCTATAAATGATAATTGATTCCTGATCAGGATTGTTACTGGTGTATTATTATCCTCTCTCTATATGGGCAAGCCATTGTTGAAAAGTTATTTTATCCTCACTTAGAACAAGAAATTTTACGGAGCAGTTGGATCACGGGATTAATATTGAAATGTGCAAATCGAATACTATAATGCCTGCTTCTTCAAAGAACTCACCAAAAACGAAATAATCCTAACTTGAAGGACCTGACCGGATATATCCCTTACCTCACGGTTCCTTTGCAGCTGGTTTCTTTCCCTCCCTGCAACTTGTGAAGAGCAAATATATAGAACAGAAATAATAAACAGCTCACCCTCTTCTCCGAAGAAAGGAAAGGAGGAGAGTTTGTTTCATGTTTAACGAAAAACATTAATGGAGAAATCGGAAAATCAATGGGCTTCAGTCGAGGAGAGATGATGCTTATAATTAACTTGGCGGGAACTGCTGATCATATAACAAGCTATTAGCTAGCTCCATCTCTCCTGCAACAGAAGTCCATTTACATCTCTTTCTTCTCAGCATTTGCTATTGCTATTGCTCTTCTCTCTCTCCGACTCCGCTGCTGGTAGCAGAGTTTCTGTAACTGTAAAGAGAACGACATTTGTAATCGCCATATACGTATTATTAATATTTTTAAAATATATCATTGTAGCTGGGGAGGTGGTATAAAAGGGAGGACGGCATTTACAAGCCTAGAATATACATGCATATGTATAGGACACAGTCTACTTAGCTATTTATTTAGTTTTAACTAAAATGGAAATAACCTGGTTTCATAAGTGAATCCATGTCTCTATGTCATAGTTTTAAATCAAATGAAAATAACTTGACGTCATTTGTGAATACATATCGTTCATATCTCTATGTCACAAGTTGGGTGCTCGCCATTTACAAGAAAATAATATGACTTCATTTACTAGTCTATATCTCTATGTCATGAGCTGAGCATTTTGTCACTGGCTAGTTCATTTTATTCTCTTCAAAAACTTGTTCCCTGAATTGTGCAAAATTTATTTTTATAAAGTTTAAAAATTTAACTTTTTTATTTATGTTAGATTTTATTATATTTTCTTCTATTTAATTTTATAACATTTTTATTACAATAAGACCTTTTCTATATTCATTCTCTTCTACTTTAAAAATTGTAAATTTTTCGTGAACGTATTTAATAAGTGTAGGTATTTTAACTAAAATATTAAAATTAAAATGAGTTTAATTATGATATCATTTGTTACGGATTAGGTTATTAATTTCTTTCCAAAATACATGTCTAATAGGACATACAAAATTCATTTTATAAAATCTTATAATTTTTCTTTTTTATTTGATATAAAATTATATTATAATTTGTTATTAATTCAAAATATTAATTTTTTAGATAGTATTTCTTATTATTTTTTATAAATTCAAGATTAATTTATATTTTATCTAATATAAATAGTAATATTTTGGGTAAATTTGGCAATGCATACGCTGAGTTTCTTTCCAATTATTTAAGGTTATCCTGACTTTGATATCATCATTCATATCAATAAATTCCAAATTTGATCCCTATTTAAATGTAAAAGGAAAATACCTCAACTACTAGTCTTTCCTCTTGCCACCGGTAGCAGCTGCTCCTCCAACAACCAGAGAATCAAAACTCATCTGCTTCCTGAACTGTGGCCCCGTTAAATTTAATGTGAGATCAAAGTTAATTCCTCTTCATAAGTTTTTAATTCATTTTATTATTATTGCTTTTTGGCCACACAATTATTGTACTTTCTTTATTTTATTTATAAAATATGTGATTGTGACACATTGTTTATATAAATTTTAATCTGTTTTTATTTCTTTCAAGATAGACATATTTTTTAATAAGCATGATTAAACAGTTTTTGACCAATAATGAATGTATATAATGTGTAATTAATCTTACCTCAAATTCCTCATTCATCATGAATTAAAACTTTTTCTTTTTCTTCCTTTCTTTTAATTAAAATTGGCCCAAAATTTGTCATTTTCAAAAACAAAAATTATTTAGAAAATCTACAAAATATGACCAACAAAGTATCATGTCAGGTGTCCATTTCCCATCATAAATATTCAAAACTAGCCTTGTTCACAAGACTTCAATCCAAAAAGCAAAGACTATAATTCAATAGGTCAAAAATTGTTACATTTCAAGTGGGTACCACTTCATTTTCAATTATGGAAGCTAATCTTCATTGGCGGCTAGGATCATTTTTCGATGGAACTGGGATCAGATTGATTGGTGATGTGGCCTTTAAATTGGTGTCCTAAATAAATGTTCAATGAGACTTTATATTTAGTTTGGTTCAATGCAATAATTCCCTCTGTGGAATTGATTGTAGAAATTGAATTTATTAAAAAAAATTGTAGTAATTGAAATAATTTATAATTCATATATTCTGTGGCAGCCACTGTCTTAAATGCTTATTTCTTTTGTTAGCTATTTTTAAATCAAAGTAATTATTAAAAATTTTATCAATTTTTTTTTAAAATTTATGATAATTTTACAATTAAGTGAAGAATTCTAATTTATTTTCTTTTTTAAAATTGAATTTCTTCATTATAATTTAAGTAATTTAGATTACAATCTACTTGTTTAATAATATATATTAATGGCTTAGTCATAGTTTATGCAATTGAGAATCATAATTAATTGAGATTAGTGAATAACTATTCAATCTTAATACAATTAATTGTACTATTGATGGTTTGCTTTCATAATGAAGTTTTTACTTTAAACATTTAATTTAATTAATTATTTTTTTAAAAAATATAATATTTATTTAACAATATTCTTAAACAAATAATCTTTTTCTTTTAAAAAATAATTATTATTTATGAAATGGGTGATTGGTTTTATAGATGTAGCAACATGGGTGGATGAGTGCATAAATTATGGTCAAAGACACTACCTAATTGGGGCTAAATATTTATTAACAAATCCACATTTTTATTTCTTTTTTCTACTGCATCACTCATATACTACTTTTCTTTTACTAACATTTTTCAAAGTTCAACCATGCCAAATATGGCATATTTTAGGTTGAAAGCACATTTTTCTTGTAAAAGCACTTCCAAATCTACTTTTTAAGTTAAGTGCTTTTTTTTTTTTTTTTTATTTTCTTAATCTATTGATAAAAACCACTTTTAACTACCTAAAACATTTACCTTTATCACTTAAAAGCACTTTAAACATAAAATTGTGATGATACATATATGTATCAATACATTCAAAATTTTTTTAAAATTTTACAACTTATAACGGTCTTTATAAAATTTATAATAAAAAATATTAAAATATATAAAATAAATAATAAATATAATTAAAATATTAATAAAAAATTTAAAACATATAGTAAATTATATTTAAAATATAAATAAAAAATTTAAAATATAAATATAAAAATTTAAACAAATATATATATTAATGCATATATAGACACACACACACGCGCATGATAAACAATTCTCTTTAAACAATCTCAAAATCCAATTCAAAATTTAATATAATTTTGTTAAATAATTCTATCAAAATTATTTTATAAGACACTTTTTGTCTAAAAAAAGAAAAAAAAAAAGCACTTTTACAACTTTAAAAACATGTTGCACACAACCCCAAAAATCAGAACCAAACACAGCCTTGGAAACTCCCCCAATTCCATAGAAAGACCAACCGAAGTAAGCTTCTTAATACCTAGGCTGAATTCTATCCTGCCAATCTTTGCGCGACAGTTTCCTCATCTGTCCTAACACCTAGTACTCTTCCGCCCACGCTCATTCTTCACCTATAAAACTCCTAAACTCCAACTTCTGAAGTCTCCATTGCTAAGAGATGAAGAAGCTCAAAAACTATTATATGCACTACGCAACTCAATTTCACAGCAGTACTGAACGGAAATGGATTTTTCTGCTCGTAATCGGTTCAGGTTTGTTTTTGTTTCTCATCTCTCTCGCCACTCTTTCTTCCCCTATCGGTGCTTCGTTTTTAGCCTTTTACCGTTCGTTTTCTTTGATGGGGTCCCCCGTTTTCGTCGAGTCAAAGCTCCAGCCTTCGCCACACTCTTTTCTGCCGCCTCCTCCTCGCTTCGCTTACATGATCTCCGGATCCGTTGGCGACGGCAAGACGATTATACGCACCCTTTTGGCCCTTTATCATCCTAATAATGTTTATGTTGTTCACCTGGACGGGCAGTCTTCGAATGCCGAGAGATTATATCTGCAGAACTTTGTTAATGAGTACTACCTGTTTGTTAAATTTAAAAATGTAAGGATGATCACTAAAGCAAATCTTGTGACTTACCGTGGACCTACAATGGTGACTAATACGCTACATGGGGCTGCCATTTTGTTGAGAGAAGGTGGAGACTGGGATTGGTTCATTAATCTAAGTGCGTCTGATTATCCGCTTGTGACTCAAGATGGTAAGCATTTGAGTGATAAAGAGTAAAAAATTATTATTAATATCAGTAGTAGTAGTAGTTTGGTTGTAATTGAATCTGGGCTTGCCATGGTATTGATTAACTCTATTTTTGTTTCGGTTGGGTGATTAGATATGTTGCACACCTTTTCGTATTTGCCGAGGGATCTGAATTTCATTGATCATACCAGTAACCTTGGGTGGAAAGAGTGCGTTGACTCACCTTGTTTTGTGATTTTGTTGTTGGTTGCTTTTCTCAGAGCTAACTTTATATTGTTGTATTTTGTAATTGATAGGCATCAGAGGGCAAAACCGATGATTATAGATCCTGGGTTTTATATGAATAAGACAGATAATATTATTTGGGTTAGCCAGAAGAGGAGTGTCCCATCAGCATTCAAACTCTTTACAGGTGCAGAATTTTCTTTTTTGAATTCTTTTTATGTGCAAGTTTGCAA
Source organism: Swietenia macrophylla (assembly GCA_032401905.1). Classification (NCBI taxonomy): domain Eukaryota; kingdom Viridiplantae; phylum Streptophyta; class Magnoliopsida; order Sapindales; family Meliaceae; genus Swietenia; species Swietenia macrophylla. The sequence goes on from CP135577.1 coordinate 3,719,712, forward strand.
ATTGGTTCATTATGCATATGTCTCTTACAATGATTCTGTCGGGTGATCTTAGGCTGATCTTTTATATTTTCTACCGTTAAAGTTAATATGTATAGTTCTGAAGTTCTTTGCTGCTTCATGTCTGCATGTTTAGTTAGTTTTAAGAAATGAATAATAATTGGGGTAAAGTTTAATTTTTAGATATGCTTAAGGCCTTTTCTTCCCTAGAAAAAGTGGAGAACTGAAGTTAGTCAAGTGGTTGAATTGCTCTCAATATATTATTCAGGCTAGAGCAGGGGCTGAAACATAATAGATGGATATGCTTCTTTTAATGCGATTGGGAGCTGCTCTGTTTAGTTTGACGTAATCTTTGCTTTTGATATCAAATGAAACGGGACTTCCCTGAGAAACTGAAGATGAATATTCAGTTGTGAACTTGATTAAAATTCTGATCTACAGAAGTGACAAGGCAAAGTAATTCTTGCTTCTCCAAAAAGAATTGCAGATTTGTGCGTATCTTGACAAATTGCAAGAAAATTTGAAGCGCATGCATGGAGATCTCTGACATTGACATCTTTATGTAACCCCGAACATGCCTTTATGCCCATTACCCCAGTGGTGATAAGTGAACTGTCTCTAGTCAGCTTTTGGTCAAAATGGTTTTCTGGGAGTTCTTAAACTAGATCTGATGTCATCAAGGGAATAAGGTCCACAAGAACACACTTTATCCATGTTGTATTTGCTCAGAATGGTAACACCTACCGGTGCCAATATCTTGCTCAACCTTTGTTCCCAGAAAGTTGTCCACGTATACTTGTTTTTAGCATCAGTTCATGTTGATGTTGTTTCTGTCATATTATAAGGACAGCATGGAGTTGGAAAGTGATTGCTAATTGAGTTGCATAGTGAAGGAATGTACAACTATTTTGTTAACGAAATTATTTGGAAGAGGCATGTTCATCAAATTATCATGTTATGTAACTTGGCCTTCTGTATAGGGCTTGACATTAACTTGGTATGTTTGTTTGTCTTTATATGGCAATGGTGAATTATATTGGTAATAGGTGCATTTGCTTCTGTGAGATGATTGGCTTACTTCTGTGTGATTTTTGGCTATTGCATAAGCTTGAAGTACAGATTTACTGTATTTTCGGTAGTCAACATGCTTAATATCTGGTGGTGTGCTTTAAATGAATCTACAGAATCCACGCGAGTGCCAATGATTGTTGTTATCTATTATTTTAAAAAAATCGGCTGTAGTTGATCCAAGTGTGGCTTAATTAAATTAGGTCTGGCTGAGAACTGGATGAACTCTGAATCCTAGTATGATTAGCTCGTGCATTTTGAGGAATAAATGTTGGGAAGCTTTTAGTGGTTTTGGGAATTGGGTGGCGATCATGGGGATTTTAGCATACCGCATCCAATGTTAAGATGGAATGGGGCTGTCTGGAGTAAATTTCAGAACTACATTATTTCACAATTGAACAAACGAGATATAAAAAGTCTCAATTGTAAATGCAGGGCTGGATAAAATATATATGTTATTAACTTCGTATTTCATCTCTTAAATAGGAGAGTACTGATTTGTTTCTGCAACTGCACCTCTGCTTTCTTTCTTTAGTTATTGTCCATCATCGTGTGTATTATAGTGTTTTCTTTTATGTTCCAATTCAGAAGTTAAAGCTTCCTGCATGCAAGACAATAGATGGCATTTGAATGCTTGTTGACGTAGTGCATACTGTTACAACTACCTTAGAGTATTTTAATGTATTGTGCAATTGATTTTAGAAACTCTGTACAGCTTGAATAAATTCTTGACCCTTGAGATTTATAGCGTACGCCATTTAATGTTTTGCTGCATGACCACCGGTTTCAAATGTTAGCATGCTGGGGCATGAAAATACTGTTGTTGAAACACCTAACTTTTTCTGTCAGGTTCCGCTTGGATGGCACTTTCTCGTTCTTTTATTGATTATAGCATATGGGGATGGGACAATCTTCCTCGGACTGTTCTCATGTACTACGCCAACTTCATATCTTCCCCAGAAGGCTACTTCCACACTGTCATATGCAACGCACAGGAATTCTGTAATACCACTGTGAATAGTGATCTCCATTTCATATCATGGGACAATCCTCCCAAGCAGCATCCTCGCTACCTTAAACTTGCTGACATGCAAAAGATGGTTGGCAGCAATGCCCCTTTTGCAAGAAAGTTCCCCCGCGAAGATCCAGTGCTTGACAAAATTGATTCCGAGCTCCTGTCCAGGGGACCCGGAATGGTTACTCCTGGCGGTTGGTGCATCGGAAGTAGGGAAAATAGGACTGATCCATGTTCTGTTGTTGGTAGTACCGCAGTCCTCAGGCCTGGCCCGGGAGCAAAAAGGCTGCAAACTTTGACAAGGTCTCTGATATCAAATGAAAATTTCCGGCCGAAGCAATGTAAATAATAGAAAACCGAACCCGCTTCAGGAGGTACTTCCCATAGAAATTGCGATAGTCTACATCATTATATAGAAGATATGAGTTATACATGATCTTAGCTGGTTTATAGAGTTGCATCACTGTGTTTTATACTATTACACGAGTAGGATGAATTTGATGGAAGCAAGTCAGCTAGGGAGTGAGGATTAATCACCTCACTTGCGGTCATAATAATTCTAATATAATAAGGCCTTCTTCATACGCTGCCCATTTTTTTTCACCTTCTCTATATTAACCATAATCAAGCTGTTTCACCCAACACCGAAGCTTGCTCAGGATTGAGGATGTAATGGAGAGCATTTGCTGACGAGTTAGTGTTAAGAAAATGGGGAATTTGTGAAATATATGTTCTGTGATTCTTCGTACCAATAGCGCCTCAACTTGAAAATGATAATTGATCCTTGATCAGGATTATTGTTGGTGTATTATTATCCTCTCTCTCTATATGAACAAGCCATTGTTGAAAAATTATGTTATCCTCTCTTAGAACGAGAAATTTTACTGAGCTCTTGGATCGCGGGATTAATACTTGAGTTTGCAAATCGAATACCTACTTCTTCAAAGAACTGACCAAAAGCGAAATAATCCCAAACACAAAGGACCTGAGTGAATATATCCCTTATCGAATGGCTCCTTGGCGTATGATATCTTTCCCTTTTTGCAGCTTGTGAGGCACAAATATACAGAACAGAAAAATAGACAGCTTACCTCTTCTCCGAGGAGTGGAAAGTAGGAGACTACTGCTTGCATGCTTAACGAAAAACATTAATGGAGACATCGGAAAATCGATGGGCTTCCGTCCAGGAGAGACGATGCTTATAATTAACTTGCCGTGAACTGATGATCATATATGATCAGCAGTCAAGCTAATAGCTAGCACCATCTCTTCTGCAACAGAAGTCCATTTACATCTCTTTCTTCTAGCATTTGCTATTGCTATAGCTCTTCTCTCTCTCCGTTTCCGCTGCTGGTAGCAGAGAGTTTCTGAAACTGTAATGGTCAACATTGAAGTGAGGAGAACGACATTTGCTACTTGCTATATACATATTATTAATATTTGTAAAATATATAATTGTAGTGGGGAGGTGGTATGCAAGGGAGGAGGACATTTACAAGCCTAGAATATACATGCACATGTATGGTGTCAGATTATGGGGTGTGTGTGTGTGTATGAATATGTATTCTTATATTTATTTTTTTAAGTTTTTTTAAAAATTATTTTAAATATTTTATTTATATTTTAAGTATCATTTATTACATATTTTAAATTTTTTATTGTGTAATTTAAATACTATTTATTATTTATTTTATATATTTTAATATTTTTATTTTAAATTTTATAAAAATTATTTTAAATTCTCAATACTTGAATATAAGGATACACGTACATAACATAGCCAAGTGCATATGTTTATTTGGTTTTAATACATAATAACACTCAAGTCCCTTATTTTACCTTTCAGAAAAAGATTTTTTTTATATTTTTTTGAAAAAGTTTTTAATTCTATTAAATGACTTAAATACACTTTAATAGAAGTTGCATATTCTAATAAATCGAAATGAAATATATAAGAGTAATTTTATTATTTTCATGGGCACAATTAGAGATCTATTTGTTGATATTAGATAAATTTTATTCTTTTATTTGTAAAAGTAAAATGATAGGGACCTAGACGTTAATTGTCCATTTATATTAATTAATTATGTCACTATATGTATGAGTTGTCAACTCTCAAATAGCCGGTGGACTGGAGCTGAGAGAATCTCCTTATCTCCTACATACATTCAATTAATTAATTAATTAAGGTAGGTGTAGATGAAGCTATCAATTTATTAGTTTTCTTTTAAGTACAACCATAGCCTCAAATTTCAATTTGTTTTGTATGATCCACTTTTGACCAATTCATCATCAATAATTAGATGATGAGTATGGCACTTGATCAATAATTCGATGTGCTCTTGACAAAGAAATGAAAATGATTCATCAAAAATGATTTGTTAAGGTATGTTATATCTATCCCACATTCTTTAACATATAAATTAAAATATAAAATAAAAATTTTAAATAATTAATATAAAATTTTAAAAAAATAATGTAAAAAATATAAAATAATTAATATAAAAATTAAAATACAAATATAAAATTTGGAATAATTAATATGAGAGTTAAAAAAATTGAATGTATTTTAATTCTAATGTATCCTAATTAAATTAAAAAAAAATATGTATATTTGAAAAGTAAAGATATATGCACCATAATTTAAGATTTAGTTATGATACATGCATGTATTGATACATTTAAAAAAAATTTATTATTTGTAACGTAAAATAATCTTTATAAAAATTTAAAATAAAGAATAAAAATTTAAAATAATATTAAATATTAATATTTAAATTTTTATTTTTTGTTTTATATTTTTGTGAGAATTGTTTTAAGATATAAAAAATTTTCCTTGCATGTATGTATGCATCGTAGTCCGACCCCATAACATAGCATCCCTTGTATACTATGTTTTGAACTAAAGCTTATCTCATAAATGATGTCAAGATTCTTAACAAAAGCCTCAAAATTGGGTTTGCATAATCCATCATGTGTTGACTTGACTTGGTCAATATTTATAATATTAGGAGCAGGACCACCATCCATCCTATTCAACAAACAAAATTGTTCTTTCAATGATAGCAAAGTGATTGGGATATTCTCTCAATTGCCTTACTTAATTGTCTAATTAACAAAATGGTCAAACAATTACGGCAACTTTTCTATTGTTTCTAATGAAAGCCACCCCATTATAATAGATGATATGGTTATATTAATTAAATAAAAATCTAAAATTAATATAATTATTAACAATAAATAATATAAATTATAGGATAATTTTGTAATACTTTGTGTCTTTAATTTATATTTACGATATTACTGTAATTTTTTGATTATTTAATTTTTGTTCCAGCTTATATTTGATATAATTCGTCCCAATATCTCAATTTTGGATATATCTTTAATACATAATTATTGTAAAATGAAATTAATATCTATTAATTAAATGAATATTTAAGCCATAAATATTAACTATTGACAAAAATTATTATTAATTAATTAATTGATATTTCAAATTAAATAAAAATACAATAAAAAAAACTAATCCCTTAATCTATTTATTATTTGATGATTAATATCCTTCCATTAATGAAAAATTTAATAAATAAAATGATTAGAGAAAATAGGAGGAAAATATTTGCGTACCTAAAAATAGAGATACTGATCTCGAAGGAAGAATATGTAAACAGATTAAGAAGTTGCAGGGTTTCTGGTCACAGAATGCTGGCACTTGCTAGAAAGCTGCAACTTTTCCCACACAGAAGCCTGCGGCGGAGACGGCGGCAGCAGCGGTGGTGTCGCCTCCGTTTGCAGGTGCCACCGATCTTATGACCAGAATCCCAGAACGCTCTTTTCATTATTTCCTTTATTGCATGCTTTCTTTATACTCCACACTTTCTCTGATCTCTCTCTCTCTCTTGTCTGTCTTTTTACTTCAGCCACTTCCATATCGTTAAAACAAATGAATGCTATTAATAGTTTTGGGGTTTTCATCTTTTTTATTTATTTACTCATAAATAACCAATTAAATAATTTGTGTTTGGATCCTTATTGTTATGGTCGGAGTTATAATTTATGTTCTTAAAGTATTTATTATAATGATTTTTTTAATAAATTTTACTTATATATAATTTGAATATATATATACTTATGAGCCATTATTTATAAAATATGTAATTTATATATTATGCATAAGATATTAATTCAGAAAGATATAAATTACAAGCTCCTTGTAAATAAAAGATTTTTTAAGGTCATTTATGAAATGAACATTTCATAATATAATACTATAACTTTTCTATTTCAAGTAAATATTTTTATTTTGATTATTGAAGTAAAAATTTTAAATAAAAAAGTTAGTTTATATTTGTTATTTATTGAATTGAACTATTGTAAAATAAGATTTAGTTAAATAAAGATTATTGATTTTAATTCACATAAGTTTTAATAAATTTTAATAAATTTGATAGATTGTAATCTTGAGCAGGCAATGAACTTGCATTCATAGTTTTTTTTATATATATTTATGGATTAGGTTTTTTGAGTTATCACGTAGTAAAATTTATTATATGATTAAAATTTTAATAATTTAGAGATATAATTTTATAGATCATTCGAATATATATTTGTAATATGGAATATATATATATATATATATATATAATGTTTATTTAAACTATTTGCAATACTTGATTATTCAAATATATAGCTGCAGTTTATTCAATGAATCGTTTGTTGAATGACAATATTTATTTATAAATTTATTTATAAATATAGATATATTGAAAATGATCATTAGATCAATGAGCGTCTTGGGATAAAAGTATAATTAAATAAGCATAACATTTATTATAGACATAATTTAATTACAATATTAAATAAAAAATTAATCAAGTGGATATTATTTGTCTATAACCAAATTCAAATTTAATTTAAAATAATTTTTAATTAATTGAGTTTTATTATATATACATGATTTTTCTTAAGTACAATATTAGGCTTTTGAATAGCCCAATGTTAATTTAGAAAATTAGATGATCATAAGATGATTAAATCTGAACTTCTAAATTAGAGCTAAGAAGCCCATGGATCTAAAGTTCTTTTATTAGCTTAACTTCAACTTATAACTTAAATTAAGTGTGAAATTTATATATAAGGATATGAAAAGATTAAAGTTGTAAGTTTTTTTTATTCTATAGAAAAATACGATTTTTTTCTAAAGAACATTATAATTTATATACTAATTAAAGTTCATGCCCATACACAAAAATAAAAACTGAGGATAATAAAGAAAATATCAGCATTTTTGAAGTATTTTTATTTTTCTATACATGTAATAAAATAAGAACTTATTTTTGCACTACATACCATATTAGCATAAAAATTATTACAACATTCCTGTATTCCAACACTCATGATGAGGATCTTTCATTCTTTAAAATTTTTTTGCGTCTATGGTTATCCATTTCAATTTCCATGCTTTTGTCTGCAGTGTCCTGTATACTAATTTCCACAAATTTACAAGCATACATATGTATATAACATTAGCATATCTTGGCTTCATTAATTAATAGGTTGGCCCCCTGCTCTAATTATTAAAAAAATACATAACAAATATTATATTTTAATTGTACAATTCTTGTTAGGAATAATGTATTTGTAACAATGATCACTTGCCTTGATTAGATCCAATTTATGATCATTTTATCGAATGTTTGATTGACGACGATGAAGACGACGACGACGATAATAATAATAATAAATTCCACCACATTCAAAGACTTTCAACGTCTACATTATACTTGCAGGGTTGCTTTAGATGGCTTTCTTCTTAATTTCCACAAACAGTTGTCAATGTTTAGATAGTCTTTTTCTTAACGAGTTTCCACTTCAATTATGCTAAAATCTGTATATGTATGTATGCGGGCATATGTATGTATGTATGTATGTATGTATGTCTTAATTAGTGATTTGTGTTAAGAGTCCGAATTTTGGTATTAGAACCAATTACATTTCTATTAATTAAATATTTAGTTTAATTTAAACTATTATTCAAAAGAAAGTTTTATGAAAAAATTATCGTTAAATTATTTATAAGATCATCTAATTACTTTTATTTTGAATTATTTAATTATAATATAAATTAGAATGAATAAATCAAATTAATATGTAATATGTACAATTTTATTTGAAAAAAAAAACTTAAATAGAGTAAGTATATCATATCAATTCGTATTTTCATTAAATAAATTTTTATCATATATAAATTTAATGACTCACTAATAATAAAAGAAACACCTGACATATTTTTGATTAATAATTTTCTGAAATACTATAAAAATATTCTCATTTCACACCTTCACACACACGCGCACACACAGAGGAAGCATGTTTACATGCACCCACAATCATTTGAATTTCTGTTCTATCCGTGCACACAGGTATATGCGCATACACAAAGGAGATATATCATCGTCCTCGCTTGGAGAGAAAGGAGAAAAGGAGGTTACAGTGGGCTGCTGTTGCAGGAGAGATGGCAACTATTGCATGCTTCTTACGTCGGAAAAACATGGCAATTGACTCCATCTCCCTGCGACACCACTCCCTCCGTCCTCTTGTCAAATCTGTTCATAGATTGTTACGGTTGGTTCTCCGGCCAATTAATTAATATTCAACTTCTCGTGTAAAAAATGGGAATGGCAATGTATATAAGTTGTTCCGAGCCTTACGATTTATGATCAAGAATTAATGCCAGTCATAAATATATCTCCAATTGATTACAAATACTACTACAGTTTACAAATTAACAACGAGGAAGGAAGATTCAGGAATTCAAACAATAACAATGTAGAAATATTAGAGCAGGATCACTCATTCAACATTCCGCCATGGCCATGGGAACGAACTTGTATATCACGGATCTTATCAGTTCGACATGGTCATAAAATATAAACTTCCCATCTGATGGGTTCAACGACTATGTTTCACTCTTTCAAAATGATTTTATTTTATTTTTTAAAATATATCCTTGTTTGTAAGAAAGCAAAGAGACTATAGCGTGCAACAGGAAGAAATAATTACCAAAACATTTCAGACATACCTTGGAATTTCTTCCTTGTTTGGACAAATTGAATTTAGTTGTAGGGTTCTTAGGTCGCAGTGAGATGGCACCCGCCTGAATGCAGCTGCTTGTTAGCTACACACCGCCTGCATGCAGCTGGTGCCATCTCTCCTGCGGCACAAGTGCCCTCAACTTTTATCTATGAACGGGCTGCTACTGCCGCCGCTATTGCTCTCTTTTGCCTTTGGTGTGCATTCTTTCCTCTCATAGAGCTGTATTTATAGGCCAAAATAGCAAGAAATTTATTGATCGAAAGAGTTAGGGAAGGAAATGACATGGAAATTGATGATCAATACACCATATGCATGTGCCCATGTGTTCAACGATTTGGAATATTGTTCCATTCCGTTCCCACATTTGCATGAAACTTTACAGTAATTTACTTTGCTTTGCTGTTCTGATATAATTAGTTGACAGAGTATAATATGTAAAAAATTTCCATTATTTCTTTGAAAAATGTGATCAATTCATAGTTAAAACTAAAAGGGGACAAGTTTGGATGTTGGATTTGTCCTGGTAAAAATATTTAATTATGCAAATTAAATATGGTTTTGGTGTAAGTATTATATGTTGGGGTTCCCAATTGAAAATAAATGCATGTGAAATCAGAAAATGCAAGGTAGGTTCAAAATGGACTTGTTGTGATCACACCCAACAACTTAATTAATTAATAAACTAATAGTTATAACTTAATTATGAATAAAATTAATATTTGATAAAGTACAGCCAACTACTTTAGAAAATTCTAAGGAGTAAAGACAATCAATCGAACTCATACTTTGAAAAGAATAAAGTTAAGACTATTCTTCAACCATATAATTAAAAATGACATATGACAACCTGAATTAATCAAACCTTGACTGATTTCAATTACCAAGAAACTAGTATGAAATTTCGGAGGCTTATACTAGGAAATTCTATATAAGTAAGTTAGATATCTGATTAAGCTAAGGGTAAGGAGTTTTATTATATAAATATCTCAGGTTTATGGTTATTTACTTTTTAACAATTTTTGTGGTAAATTTTTATATTATTTTTATCATAAATTGATTAATTAAAAAGATAAATATAATATTAATTTATTTATTTTATGAGTAAAAATTTTAATTTACTCATTTTATTTAATTTTTAAAGAATGAGTAAATTAAGTTGTACTTATAAAAATAAAAAAATTAAATAAATATTTATATTTTAGATAGTTAAATTATGGTCAAAATAATCTAAAAAGAAGATAAATATATTTCTTTTATGCATATCATCAAAAAATAAAATTATTATAAATCTCAAAAAAATATCTATGATAATACCTATTCTACTAATACTAAATCTAATTAAGTCGGAAAATTGACATAATTACACAAGAATCTCCAAACATACAATCAACTAGTCCCATGCATTCTTTCAATCAGATTTCAAGCCTTTTAAATTTTTCAAAATTGGACTCTAGAAATAAAGTTCCAATGGCGGCTCAATTCTTCTTGAAGACAAGACTTCTCCATCATTTTCACATTTGCTGGAAGGCAAAACTTTTTGGTTCTACGTCTACACAAGCTGACAGATCATGGAATCTTCAGTGAACTTGTATGTGATGAAATTTCTTCGCCGGCTGACCAGCGGAACCTGCGTGTATACTTTGATTATATTGTTTTGGAAAATTTTCATCGACTACCGATCATAATTATTGTCTTGGCCCGACGTCACTGTAACTGCCTTATTCTGCCCACGTCAGTAAACACTAGCAGAAATGGGCAAATTCTTTTATCTCAAGATTTTTTCTGTTGCTAGTGATACCACAGTCCTCAGGCCTGGCCCCGCAGCTAAAAGGCTGCAAACTTTGGTAAGCTCTTTGATATCAAATGAAATATTCCGGCCAAATCAATGCAAACAAAAGAAAAAACCGAAACCTGCCGCAGGAGGAACTCCCCATATAAATTGGAATAGTCTACATCAAAGAAAGAAGATATGACCATGTAATCAGATTTTCTTGAGTAGGGAATGGAAAGAATGCTAAAGTTATACATGATCCTTGCTGGTTTATGGAGTTGCATCACTCTATCTTATACCATTGCACGAATGCGATAAATTTGATGGAAGCATGTCAGCTAAGGAGTGAGGATTAATCACTTGCGGCCACAATATCCTGGTATAATAAGCGACTGGGATGAATTCAATGTGCTCTTAGACAAAGAAATGAAAACAATTTTTCTGAAAATATATTTGAGAAGAAGAAGAAGTACAATACATTCTCATATGCGCGGTAACCTTATCCTTATGTTGTTGATCGATTTGTTAAAGTATATTTTATATATCTTACATACATTAATGTAAAATTTAAAATAAAAATAAATAATTTATAATAATTAACATAAAATTAAAAATAATTAATACAAAAAATTTAAAAAATAAAAATAATTAATTTAAAATAAATAAAAAATTTAAAATATAAATATCAAATTTAAAATAATTCACATAGTAGTTGAAAAAACAGCCATAAGTATTATATCAAAACTCTTAATACTTTTGTCTTGATATGGTACGAGTTGTCAGTATAAAACAGCTGTTAGCCTTAGAACATAATTCTTCAGTCTACCTTAAGTTTTTGAACTCATCGTTGTTCACACAACGATGTCTCCATCCTTAATGAAAGAAAATTGGATTTGCATAGTCATGTGTTTGACTTGACTTGGTAAATATTTATAAAAGTATGAATAGGACCAAGTCCATCGTATAAGACACAAAAATTTTTCATAGCAAAGTGATTGTGAAATTATTAATTGCAATGGTTAATTTGTCTAATTAACAAAATAATCAAACAATTATGGCACAGAGCCATCCCATTATACGGAGGATATATTTGACATTTAAACATTATAATTAATTTAGGATACATAAAATTCTATGACGTGATTATATTAATTAAATATAAATATAAAATTAATATAATTAATAACTATAAATAATATAAATTATGCAATAATTTCATAATTTTGTCACATTAATTTATATTTATAATTTGTGTAAAAATTTTATATTTATAATATTACTGATAATTTTGTTATAATTTAAAATTGTTGTGTTTTAATTTCTCTCATGTATATTTGATATAAGTTGTCACAATACTTAAATTTATTATTTATTAAATACTTTAATAAAATTTATTATTTATTAAACACTTTAACTGATGTTTAAAATTAAACAAAAACAAACAAACTATCCCTTAATTTATTTATAATTTGTGATTAATATCCATCCATTAATGATAAATTATTAATTAAAATAATTAACGAAAATTGGAGGAAAATATTTGCATGCCTAAAAATAGAGATATGGATCGCGAAGGAAGAACAAGAAGTTAAAATGTATATAAACAAATTAAGAAGTTGCAGTGTTTCTTGTCACAGGATGCTGGCACTTGCTAGATAGCTAGCTGCAAATTTTGACACCACAGAGGCGGCGGCGGCTGCGGCGGCACCACAATAATCCCAGAACTCTATTTTCATTACTTCCTTTCTTGCATGTTTTCTCCAAACTTCCACACTTTCTCTGATTTCTCTCTTTCTCGCTCTGTCTTGTCTGTCTTTTTGCTTCTGACTCTTCTATACCCTTAGGGCAAATGAATGCCATTAATAGTTTTAGGGTTTTCACTTTTATTCATTTGCTCACTTTTATTCATCTTCTTTTTTTTTTAAAATTGTTTTGCGTTTATGTTTATCCATTTCAATTTGCATGCTCTCGTCTGCAGTCGTTAATTTCAGACGACATAATTAACTAATGGGTTGGTCTCCTAGTCTGATTAAATGAAAATGGAGAACGAATTAATTAAAATTTCCAATTATTTTGACCATTATTATTACTTTCATAATTAATTAATATCAAAATAAATATTACATTATTAAATTTTATGGAATGATGTAATACACTTTTAAGTAATGTATCAAATTAAATCCAACCAATCAGTTTTTTTTTTTAATTTTTTAATAAGAAGATAGACAACAAGAAGTATTACAGTTTTAAAGGTGGCTAGCCTGGCTTCGCACGTAGAAGCAAAAATGTTCAATGCAAAATGAGTAAAAATAAAATGTATAGCTATGGTTTAGGACAAGTACTTAGACCAACAAACGCAATACCGCATTCATAATTTTTCAGAAGAAATGTTGCATTATACTGGATGGTTATTGAATAATAATGAAAATACCTCACAAAGATTATATTGTAATTGCACAATCAATTCAACCATGTTACCAGAGGTGGAGCTACAGGTTTGACTGGGTATTATCTATTCGGGTTGCTAAGGCGTTCCCATGGCAGACTCTACACCAAATGGTCTGCGGATCTCCCTTCCTCCTCCGGAAGAGAAGACCTTCCTCTTCCACTCTGAGTTGTTAGTAAAGGATCAATGGCCTTTAGCCAAAAGGGCGAAGGCTTAGTAAAAAAAGGTTAAAACTGACCAAGACATAAGCACCTTTTGCCATTTCCAGACTCAAATGACTTGCCTGGTCCTCCTCAGTGGGGGTTGGTATACCGCCCACGGATCTCTTGGTGAATTTCTTATCCCGAAGGGTAGTTCCGCTGTCACTCCCTAACAAAAAGCTGGTCTAAAAATTCCCTATTTGGGCTAAGTGATCAGCTTTCCAAAAGGGTATGCTTTTCTTTCGACCTAGGTAGTGAGCGGATTACATATTATTATTAATGCATCTGCAATTAATGATCACTTGCTTGGAAATGCTTGATTAGACCAATTTATTATGATTTTATTGAATGTTTGATTGATAAGAAACTAATAATAATCATGATTAATTTCCATCACATGCAAAGACTTTCGGTGCTACATTATGCTTGCTGGGTTGCTTTAGATCATGGGGTCTTTCTTTCTCCTTAATTTCCGCAACATGCTGCCAACGTTTAGACAAGTCTTTTTGTTAACAAGGTTTCACTTTAATTATGCTAAAATCTATGTCTAAAGATTTAACTAACGCGGTTTCCTTAATTTCCACAAGGTGTGCAAAGGACATATCGTTTTTGCAGGGAAGGGATCTTCGTTTGCACCTGAGAAGAAGCTTTAATTTCCTAGCATGAATGTACTTAATATCCCACTGGCAGAAAACTTCAGTGAAATCGTTCGCTATTTGTTACATATATACATAGATTTCAAGCTTTCTAGCATAATCAGCTGTTAATGTTCAACTTCTGGTAAAGAAAAATGGAAGGGCAATGTACAAGCTGTTATTCGGTTCCTTTTGATTTATAATCATAGAATTAATGCACCGACGGCATAAATATATCTCCAGTTGATTACAGACAATACTACAGTTGATAAATTAACAACGAGGAAGGAAGATTCAGGAATTCAAACAATAAAAATTAAGAAATATTGGGGCATGATCACCAACTGAACATTCCGCCATGGCCATGGGAACTTTCCTGCATATAACCGATCTAACGGCAACGAGGAACTTTCACTCTTGCAAAGTCATTTTATTTTATTTTTCAATCGTATCTCCTGTAAGAAAATAAAGAGATTATAGGTCACGTAATTGTATTATTTTAAATAGATTGAACTAAATTATAGTAGAATAAATAAAAATATATATTACATTTAATGCAGTACGTATTATACTATATTATAAATTAACACGTGGTATAGTAATGTGTTGTATTATATTAATATTTAATTTTTTAAAATTATACTAATACTTAATATATAATAAATAAAAAAGTGTGTGTATGCAGAATAAATACATACATACATACATATATATTAATAAAAATTAAATTATTGAACCAAATCTCTTTTATAGATATGAAATTTACTTTTACCAAATAATCTAATGAATGACTGATATACTTAATTTTATATTCGCATCACTAAATAATAACTAAGGTGATATGAATCTAATTATCAATATATACAAACTTTAAATGATATTAATTATAATCAATAGCTATGACTCTAATAATTTAATCAACTTAAATTTTGAATTATATAAATTTTGGCAGTAGAACATTTATTTGTTTAGTTTTACTCAAAAATAAACCTATCCAAAAATACATTCAGGACACTTTCACAAAATAAAAAATTTAACACAATTTTGATCCAAAATGCCTCAATACAAAAATTATCAAAGTCTCATAGAGATATAATATTACAATATATATATATATATATATATTTCTATAACCATTCTTAAGTAAACACATTCGCTCTAAAGAAAATTTAGCTTCTCGATAATAGGATTCTCACATATGTCAATTTGCACTCACCCCGCAATTGCTTGAATGCGTGTTGTTGAGGGGAAACCATAATCACTCCCAGCAATGTATGCACAAACCAGAAAATCATATAACATCAATCTATCAAAAGCAGAAATCAAAATTATATAATTCTAGCAAATCATAGGGATTTCATAGCCACCACATCAAGTAAAAAGTTTGAAATACCATAACAGAGTGAAAATAAGATGTCTTAAAATAACTAACAAACATTTTTTGTCCCGATAAATGAATTAACAGAGGAATTGGAGAACAGCAGTAAATCTAAGATTAGGGGTTCATCTGCATTCACCCACAAGGTTAGGTAACAAAAGTTTCTTCTAAATAAACCAAATGAAATACAGATGATAATGCATTAAAGTAGCCTAGCCACAAATCAGGCAGATTTCACAGAATGCTGCGACAGCAATTTGGCAATCTCCAAGAAGCCAAATGTGTCTTTCCCATTGAAAATAGTCTTCAACTTTTCATCAAATCCTATCTCCTTCTTGTTTGCAAGATTCAATCAAAACATAACATAAAATTAACAAATAACAAGACCAAAAATGGTTCTAAATATCAAAGTAAGTCCATGATTGTAACCACCATGTCAATTGTAATTACTATTATCATCAAGAAAAAACCCAAATTTTTTTTTCTTATTAAGAATCCAGTGTTATGATTAGTTTTAGAGCTCTAAATCACCACAAGATGATATAAAGTTTTTGGCCTTACTACAATCCCAACAATGATTAACTAATTTTTCTCAAAGTAAGAGTTTGCTTTTGCAAAAATGATAAACGAAGTCTGTAAAGTTTCCTGATGAGAATCTATATCCGCATACAACGTTATACCAGCTAAATAGAAAAATATCAAGCAGGTAAGTAACATAAATGATCACCTGAAACCGCGATGCAAGTGAAACAAGAAGCCATGAACAGTTCGCGCTAATCGGCAATTGCGAACAAGAAACAGCCAAAATGTTTGAGAAAGCCAAAAGGTTTAGTAGCTATAACAAAGTACAAAAACGAAGGACCTGGAGATTCTGGAGTTTGATATATTGCCAGACTTCTTTGACAGCCTCGGAGCGAGATACTTCGTTGGCTCTTTGTTACCAACTGCTGAAGAAGACGATTTGGCTGCTGCCATCAATACCCTAAAATTTCAAAATACCCTTGTTGCCATCTGGAAACTCTTTCTTGATTTTCTTTTTGATTTTTTGTAGTAGCTTGAAAGATCAAAGAACAGCACTCACTGTAGCCAAAACCCTAGAAATGGCAGAAGGCAGTAGTTTCCCTTCGGAAAAATAAATAGGAAACAAAAGGCAGGAGCTGCGACTAGTCTTGCAGCCGCGCAGGCTTCGACATTTGAATTGTCCAGGGGCGGCTGAAATTTGTTAGGAGTGAAAGAGAGAAGGCTCTTTCTTAATTGTAAAAACCAGGCTTGATCCTTGGGGGAGGCGGGTCAAGCCTGGTAACTGATGACCGCATAAAATGAATTAGATTATTACAGTTAAGTGCAATCAGCTAATCTACCAAACATTGTACAAATAATATTTTATACAGTTTAACCTTTTAATGCAGTCTAATACAGGAACCAAACATGCCATAGCGTGCACCAGGAAGAAACAATCCCAAAAAATTTCAGACATACCTTGGAATTTCTTCCTTGCTTGGACAACATGAATTTAGTTGCAGGGTTCTTAGGTCGCAGTGAGATGGCACCTGCTGCCGGCAGCTGCTTGCTAGATATTCATCGCATACATGCAGCTGGTGCCATCTCTACTGCGACACAAGTACCCTCAACTCCATCTATGAGCTGCTGCTGCTACTATAGCTCTCTTTTGCCTAGGGTTTGCTTTCTTCCTTCTCATATTTCTGTATTTATAGGCCACAATAGAAATAAACTACAGATCGAAATAGCTGCTAGGGAAGGAAATGACATGGAAATTGATTATTGGAAGGGAAAAAACATGTATGCACGTGCCTATGTGTTCAGAGATTTGGAATGTTGATTCATTCACATATTCGCGGAAAGTTTATACTAATTTACTTTGCTTCGCTGGTCCGATATAATTGATTGACAGAACATTATATATATTTGATTATACAAACTAAATACGGTATTGTGTAAGTATTATATGTTGAGGTTTATAATTGATTATTTTTCTTATATTTGAGAAAGTTTTAAGTGATAGAGTTTTATTATATTATTTTTATCATATTAATATAATTGATGTCATGCGATCATATAATTATAATGAAGTTAGAGAAATTTTTTCATCGATAATAAAAAATAAAAGGAAGATTCTAATATTTAATTAGTATGATATAAGAAATTTATAAATTTTTTTAATTTTTTTATTTATTATCAATAAAAAAATTTTCTCTCTTTATTGATATTTATAAATTAGATGATCCCACCACATTAATTATATTTACGTAATAAAATTATTCTATTTAAAATTTTCTCTTTGTATTTACACAACAAATTAATTGAAATTACGAGGATGTTAATGCTGTAATTAATTGAAATATGTTAGCTCATATTATTTATTGGAAACTAATGCATGCAGGTAGGTCAAAAAATTAGACACCTTAATTAATAAATAATTAATTAACAAATGTTTCTAAGCTACAAAATTATGAATAAAATTAATAATTAATTAAGTATAACTAATTACTAAGTTAAGACTATTCTTCCACTGTGTGATTGAAAATGATATATTACAACCTAAATTAATCAAATCTTGATGGATTTCAATTACTAAGAAACTTACAAGAAATTTCGAAGCTTAAATTAGAAAATTCTATTTAACCAAACCAATTATTTAATTAATTACTAGTAATTGGAATTCAAAAGCGTTAGTGAAAACAATCATACAGGTGACTGGCTGGGCTGTCCTGCTTTAATTAAGTGAGAAAATTGTCCTCTAATTACGCAGGAATTTCCAAACACACTGTAAAGTAGACGCATGCGTTCTTCCACTCAAATTTCAAGCCCCCTAAATTATTCAAAATTGGACTCTGGAAATTATGTTCCAAGGGCTGCCTAACTTTTCGAGACAAGACTAATACAACCTTTTTTCACATTTGCTAGAAGGCAAAAGCACTTTTCTTTTAAGCACGACTTTTTGGTTCTACTGCTACACAAGCTGACAGACCACGGAATCTTCAGTGAACTTGTATGTGATGAAATTTCTATGCCGGCTGCCCAACGGAACCTGCTGTGAAGGTGATTCATACTTTTATTATATGGTTTTGGAAAATTCTCATCTACTGCTGACGAAAATTATTGTATTGGCCCGACGTCATTGCGCTACACTATTCTACCCACATCAGTAAACATTCGCAGAAATGGGCAAATTGTTTGGTCTCACGATTTGTGTTCATGTGTCTTGGGCTAAACTTGGGCTAGATCTCATCTGAAACTGGGTCAATATTGGGCCAGAAGTCTCTGTCGTGCAGGCCGGGTAAAAGCTTATGCCTTTCTGTCATCTTTTAGTAGATTCAGCAGAGAATGTCATTCATCTCAGCTCCTTTGAAGTTTTGCCTCCATATTTAACAATCGAATTCTATTGGTCATAAATTAGTCCGAGAAAAACAATCAAATTCTATAGAATATTGAACCAAATCATTGGACAAGTACAAGAATTGTTTGTCTGAAGATACAGAGCCTGTTTTGTCCAATTCTGGGTTTTGCTGGTTCCCGTTTGCTTCTCTTGATAATTGATTCGTATTTAGCTTGTTGTTACTTCTTTCTCCTGCTCTTTTGCTTCTTCATTAACCGACGACCGATTCTCTTCAGCTTCACTTTCAGTAGCTTTCAGCTTTGCTGCTTCTTTTGCCAATTCCAATGCTCGGATCAAGCTTCCCAGGCTGAGTTCAACATCAGCGGGAACTGTTTTCGGCATCAAATGCTCTGCAACATCAGCTGGAGTCATCTTTGTTTCTCCCAACAATTCACTGATTCTGTCAAAGAAATTGTGTGATTCAAGATTCAGATAGTTCTTGGCAAGAACTTTGAATGCTTCATAGTTGCAGTATGACAGTTCTATATGTTTGTCCATTCTTCCTTTCCGAATTAATGCTGGATCAAGCTTCTCAATGTGATTTGTTGTAAAGACAATCAATCTTTCTCCCCCACAAGCTGACCACAATCCATCTATGAAATTCAATAATCCTGAAAGAGTAACCTGACTGGCTTTTGTCTCTCTTTCTTCTTTCTCAAGTTTTTGTCTAGCATCCTTCTCGTTTCCCTCTTTCTCTTTCTCCTTTTTCTTCCTTCTTTGACCCGTTAGATCGAGCGAGCAATCGATGTCCTCGATTACTATAATCGACTTGCTTGATGTCTCAATCAACAGCTTTCTCAACTCAGTGTTGTCTTTCACAGCAGTTAATTCAAGATCATAAAGATCGTAGCCTAGAAGGTTTGCCATGGCAGCTATCATAGTTGACTTACCAGTCCCTGGAGGGCCATATAAAAGATACCCTCTTTTCCAAGCTCTCCCTATTCTTGCGTAGAAATCTTCTGCCTTGCTGAATGTAATCAAATCATCAATAATTTCCTTCTTCTTCCCAGGTTCCATGGCTAGTGTCTGAAATGTTGCAGGATGCTCGAACACAACATGGCTCCAATTTGAGCCATTGTTCGTGTAAAGCTTTCTCATTCTGTTCCTTACCTTGATTGCTCTACCTTCTTTGAGAACACTACTCAAGTATTGACCCAAAATGAGCTCCCGATATCGTTTATGAAAAGTAAGTTTGTAGTATCTTTTCTCATCAGTAACAGGATACCAAGAAAAAACCTGTGATTTCGATATGTTCTTCCCAGAACTCCACCAGAGCTTGATTCCTTCAAATTCATCAGCAACTTCTTCATGATCATCCATGCTTAGAACAAGTGACTGGTTGCTGTTCTTGATTATATCAGCCTTTAGCCTCTTTGCCTGAGTCGACGACCGCGAGCTGAGGTAATTCTCAATGGCAGAATAGGCTTCACTGCGCATGAAACGATCTCCTGTGAACTCATTGAATGTAATTTGGATGTAAGGGTAGAAGAAAACGACCAATCTCTGGGAATATTTCTCGATGTTATGTCGAAGTTCATAGGGGAAATATTGCTGAAACATTGCCCAGATGAACATCAAACTTGCAATTATAGATCCCAGATGAGTAAACAAGTCTTTACTCTCCATGTTTGATGTATTTCTTTCTCCTGTTTCTCCACTTCTTTAATGGAGATGTTGTATTGGCAGACGGGAAATTGGGTGGTCCATGTACACACGCATGGGTTATCTATATGTGAACACGTTGAACAATCTGGTCTGGAATTTGACTATTAGCTCTTTGTCTGCTTGTTCCGAAGTCGGCAATGGACGATTGAATAGTCTAAAGCTTCTGAGCTAAGTAATCTCATTGTTTTGCATTAAAATATTCATCAAAATCTCTGAAATTGGATCTTGGGACTGAGTTAGGTATACCTTAACATCATTAACATTAATTATTAGTCCATTTCTCTTAAGATTTTCTTAATTACACGGATTAAAACTAAAAGAAAAATTCGAAAGCACTTTTGAAATTACTTAAAAAATAACAAATCATTACACTCTACTCACAGATGAAATCATACAATCTTCAAAACGAAAATGAAAATAACAATCACATGTTAACTAGTAGCTAATGCCTACAAAGTGGCCCTCATGCAACTAAGACGATAAATCAAACAAGTCATCTCATCTTTCAGCTTCTCTTGAGTAGTCTTCAGCCGCGCTTCTTCCTCTGCTTTCTTTCTTCCCTGCCTCCTCCTTCGCCGCCTTGAGAGTTTCCATCAGATTCTTCAAAGAAGTCTCTGCATCGTCATCATCACTCTTCGGCGACATCCTGTTCTCAGCAACATTGGCGAGAGTCACACTGGTTTCAGCCAACAGACTGCTAATTTCCCCGAACAACCTCGTGATTCAACATCTTAAGTAGTTCTTGGTTGGCACCTTGAATGCTTCAAAGCAACAATATGACATTTATATGTTTGTCCGTCCTTCCTCTCCTCATCAAAGCAGAATCAATCATGCCAACAAAATTTGAAGTAAAGATAATAATTCTTTCTCCTCACAAGCTGACCACAAACCATCAGTGAAATTCAAAAGTTCCTGTTAAAGTTCCTTTGTTTTTCTTCTTCTCATTCCCTGCCATTTTCTTCACTTTCTCTTCTTTTTATCTGTCTTCTTTCTCCTCTTCCACGGGACGGGCTGTTCAATCCAGCCTGCAATCTATATCCTCGATAACAATGATTGACTTGTTAGTAGTCTCAATCAATAAAGACCTCAAATCATTGTTCTTCCCCACAGTTTTAGGCTCAGGATCATAAACATCAGGGTACAAAAAATTAGCCATTGTAGCAATCATGGTGGATTTCCCGGTTCCCGGAGGACTATACAGAAGATATCCTCTTCTCTCCCGCCTTGCTGAATTTCTTCAAATCTTTTTTGATCTCTTCTTTCTTCTTTGATGCCATTGCCAACGTATCAAAAGTCGTAGGACGCTCAAAATAAACATGACTCCCCTTCGCACGCCATCCATCCCAATTCTCGCTCGGATTGTTACAGTATAGCCTTCTCTGCCGGTCCTTTCATGTTCTTTTCCTTTCCTTCCCTCAGCACATGATTAATATAAGGTCCTGTGATCAGTTCTCCGTACCTTCTATTACATCTCACATCAACAGCAGGTGAGTCTCAGCTATATGATATATAATCTTGATCATCCAAATTAAATAAACGTGTTTTGAGTTGTAAAATCCATAGCAATAAAACCCATAACAAACTTGTGACCAACTGTGTCTCCAAAGCAACTAATATTTACTCAATTGTTTATAGTAGAAGAAATCCTGAATTTACACAAGTTTAAATCCGAATTGAGCAAGGAAAAAGGAAACAAATAAAGTGACAATCCTTTTCCAATAAGACTCCAAAATTGTAAGCCTTTTTCTTCCCCATCAAGTTTTGATCTCCTTCGTTAAAGACGATTCAATTTCATGTTTCCAATTTGAAGCAGAAAACGATTTGTGATTCCTTGGAAAGCTGAAGTTCCGTTAATGACGGAAAGCGACAATTCTGAAAAGAGAGAAGCCCGACAGAGATTCCAA
Source organism: Swietenia macrophylla (assembly GCA_032401905.1). NCBI lineage: Eukaryota > Viridiplantae > Streptophyta > Magnoliopsida > Sapindales > Meliaceae > Swietenia > Swietenia macrophylla. The sequence continues at coordinate 3,742,286 of CP135577.1, forward strand.
TAATATTGTTTTCTTTCACGTGGTGAAGAACACACAGTTTTCTTGTTTGACTGCAATTACTTCCCCCAGAATGCAGGGAAAAAAGACTCATGAGTTGAGGGAAAAAGTTTTTTAGTACTATTGCCAAGTTCTGGTTTAGTATGCTTAAATTTAACATTAAATTAATTTAATTCTCTGTGCTTCCTGCTATAGAATGCTCTGTGAAAGAAGGTAACAGTGAAGATAGACAACTTTTAATCAACTGAAGAGCACAATAAGTTATTTTACGAATCAAATCTAGCAGCTGCATATCAGCTCATGCTTTCACACTACTAACAATCACTATAATATTTTATCCAATCAATACAATCACTACAATACAACTATGAATTATTTTACCCAATCAACACAATACGGCGATGAAGTATTTTACAAATAGAAACGATAATCCCTATATCATTGGGCACAGAAGTGCACAATATCATTGCCAATTCATACTACTTATCAGCGAAACCATTCTCTTTCGCTGAACTAGCAGAGGTCTTATCATCCTTCCCGTTCTCTTCAGTGCGTTTTCCCTTCTCTTCTTTGTCTGCCTTTGATTTTGCTTCTTCCTCAGCCTTCTTTTCTTCTTGCTCTGCCTTCAACCGCGCTTCTTCCTCAGCCTTCTTTCTTGCCTCCACCTTCTCCACGTTAAGAGCTTCAATCAAATTCCTCAAACAAGTCTCAACATCATCCTCATCAGACTTTGGCATCAAATTCTCCGCAACATCAGCAGGAATCATATTGGTTTCGGCCAACAAACTGTCAATTTCTGCATACAATTTATTTGAATCAATGTCTAAATAATTCTTGGCTAGCACCTTGAATGCTTCAAAGCAGCAGTATGACATTTCTATGTGCTTGTCCATCCTTCCTCTTCTGATCAAAGCAGGATCAAGCTTGTCCACATAATTTGTCGTGAACACAATAATTCTTTCTCCCCCACAAGCTGACCACAGACCATCGATGAAATTCAGAAGCCCTGATAAAGTAACCTTACTTTTCTCGCTACCATCCTCTTCTTTTGCCTTCTTTTCAACTGGATTCTTCTCCTCTTCATCCCTATCTTTCTTCTTCTTCTTCTCGCGTTGACCAGTAAGATCAAGCGAGCAATCGATATCCTCTATAACTATGATCGCCTTACTCGACGTCTCAATCAGAAGACTCCTCAACTCTGTGTTGTTCTTCACTGTGGTAAGCTCAAGATCGTACACATCATAGTTTAAAAAGTTTGCCATGGCAGCAATCATGGTCGATTTTCCAGTTCCTGGAGGACCATAAAGGAGATAACCTCTCTTCCAAGCCTTCCCAATTTTCGCGTAGTACTCTTTCCCCTCGCTGAACTTCTTCAAATCTTTCTTGATCTCTTCCTTCTTCTTTGTCTCCATTGCCAGTGTATCAAACGTCGCAGGATGTTCAAAAAATATATGGCTCCACTTTGTTGATCTCCAACCATACCAATTCTTGCTCGGATTGTTAGTGAACAGCTTTCGCTGCCTGTTATTGACTGCGATAGCTTTTCCTCCCTCCAACACATGAGTAATATATGAATCTGTGATGAGTTGTCTGTAACGTCTATGGAACGTAAGCTTGTAATATCTGCTTTCATCCGAGGTAGGGTAAAATGAAATTGTTTGTGTTTTGGGAGATTTCTTGCCCAAAACCCACCAAACTTTGACACCTTTAAACTCATCTGTAACCTCCTCCTGATTGTCCATGCTAAGCACCACAGATTTTCTATCTTTGATAATATCAGCTTTGAATCTCAAAGCATGCAAGGAAGCATTGAGGCTGAGGTAAGTCTGTATAGCAGAGAAAACTTCACTACGTTTCATACGATCACCAGAGAATTCATCGAATGTAACTTCAATGTAAGGATACACAAAACGAACCAGTTTTTGTCTATATCTTTCACCATAGCCCCAAAGGCGATATGGGAAGTGTTGCTTGAAAATAGCGAACACAAACATTACACTAGCCATAATTGATCCTACTGTAGCCCACAATTCTCCAATACTTGCCATTTTGCTCTCAGTCTTTGCTGTTTCAGTTCTAGAATTAGAAGTAATCGTAGAAAAATCAGGTCTTTATATAATGTCTAGTTGCTTGCTATTCAAGGCAATGAAGTTGCCCTACAAATGCCTGGCTAGCAAATTTACAAGCTTCTGAGTTGCTTCCAAAATAAAATAAGAAAGGACTTGGACTCTGGGGTCTTTGTTATCTTTTCCATAGTCTTTTTTTTTTTTTATGTTTTTTCACTCTTTCACCAACTCCACTGTATGTAGCGGCCTCCAAGTTTGACCTCAATCTAATTCCTGTCCTAATACCAAAATCACCATTTCACATTGCAATGTCTATGAAGATGATGTTCATCAACTTGAAAAATCATAATTAAAAGCAAGCATTTGAAAAGTTATAGAATGCAAGGTTGATTACATTCTGTTAAACCAATGGAATGAAATCTAATATAACAAACATAAACTTTTGTTTGAAACATATGACATCATGAGTGATGTCAGAAAGGGACCTTAGAGAAACATAAATGAAATGGTTGCATGTGCTTTTCCAAAATCTTACCAAAGATTCCAATTGATCTCATTTTTGGCCTCAATATTTATTTAATTGATAAATGGTAGATGCACAGTCAGCACAGAGATTGATTTATTTACAACAGGCGCAATTGCACAAAATTGGGGAACAATAATCAATATTGTATAAAAGTAATGATAGAGATTCATAAAATTTAGTCTAAAATTAAAAATTTTAACTATAAAATCAAATATGTGTTACTGTTTATTTTTTGATTTCATATCAAATTGATAAGAGCCATATTTTAAAAAAATTGCCTAGAACTCCCAAAACTCAAGACAGTTTCTAACCGCAGCACTTCTTAAAAGTTAATAAATAGAACCAAACCCACAGCTTCTAAGTACCAGGAGCACAATTAGAGGAAAGAAAAGTGGTAGTTACAAGAAAATTGTATTAAAAATTTAGAAAAAAAAATAGAGTAATAAGTTCACATTTCCATGTTAAAGCACAAAACATTACATGATTTCTTAACAATTGATGTTCCATTTATTTGATCCAACAGTCTGTAAAGCCAGTTCATATAAATAAAGCTTTGGTGCAATGTAATTGCACTCTTTAGAGGACTTGAATGATAAAAAGTGATCTTAAATTAGAATGAAATTGCAAGGATAATTCAGAACTTTGGCAAAGATTTCAACAAGGTCGTTTTCCTTCGTGTGCTGAATAGCATAGATTGCTTTCTCGAATCTGATGGCATAACTTGTTTAGACAATTTTAAGAGTCCTAAGTTTTGGTTTAGCAGGCGTGATTCTTGAGTCTTAGCAACAATTTAGTTGCATTTTAGAGGCCAAGCCACCATGAATTGACAAAGTTATCTTAAAATTTCGGGAGCTAAAAACCGAAATTGAAATTCAGTGAATTTACAATGTGTCAAGTAAAAGAACATCTAAAATTTGTTGGAGTAATTTCTAAAGCATCTGTTACTTAGATAAATTGAAAGCTAATGTGGCTAAGATCAGTTTCATTAACATTATAACATCAGAATTTGGCAGAAGTTTTCAAGAAAGTATTCAAATCAAACATCTGCTAATCAGATCCAGCTTTCACAATTAGCAATAACAACAGTGCAACTGTTTCTTATTTTGCAATACGAAAATTGCGTAACACATAATCTCTTAAAACAATATCCCTCCACCATTTGGATTCATTATCAGTGAAATCATTCTCTTTCACCGACTTAGCAGAAGTCTTATCTGTAAGTTAACCAGTACATAAATTTGATAAAAAAATATATAAAATAAACAGTTTATTTTCTAATATTCATGCGATAAAATTCTAGTATTATTATATGTATATAATTCAACGCAATAAAGAAGTACATATTTCTAATTAAATGATTTTATTAAACTACGAACACAAATCAATTGCCTCTACATCTTTATTGTATCTACACAATTAAGAACCTAACTCAGAGTACTAACTCTTATAGTTTGAATGTGTGATATTTTATGCGTTTTTTTTTTCAAAAGTAAAGATGTAAAAACAAATTTTAGGCACGTCTCTAAGACGTAAATATTATTTGTATATATTACTATTTTAAGTTTCTAATTTAAACTTAAACTATTTGGTTAGAATTTCTTATAAAATTTAATTTAATTAATAAAGTAAATACTAATAAATTTAATCCAATATTTATATAATAGATTTAGTCAAAATAAATATTTAAATAATTTAACAAATTTTAAACACATTTAGAATTATATATATTAATTATTATTCTCGATTTTAATATATGATCCAATAGGTTCTTATAATATTAGCAGTAACAATAAAATTTAATTTTAGTATTACAAGTAATGAACAATATCTAACAATATATTGTAACTATTCAAATGACGAGAATGTCAGTGGTTTGATATTATCTTATCTGTGACCAATATTATCATATAATTCAATTATTTTTTCTTAAATATCTTAATTGAATATAACATATGAAATGTGTTATCCTTATTTGAAATATCTTAAATATCTTGTTTGTCTCTATTACCAGCGTATCAAATGTCGTTGAATGCTCAAAAAATATATGGCTCCACTTTGTTGATTTCTAACCTTACCAATTCTTTGCTAGAATTGTTATTAGACAGCTTTCACTACCTTTTATTCACTGTCATAACTTTTCCTCCTTTTAACACATGATTAATATAAGAATCTGTGATGAGTTGCCTATAACGTCTACAAAACATAAGCTTGTAATATCTCTTTTCATCCGAGTACGATAAAATGAAAATGATTATGTTTTCCTACATTTCTTGCCCAACACCACTAAACTTTGACACCTTCAAACTCATCTATAACCTCCTTATTGGCCATATCAAGCACCATAGACTGGTAATCTTTGACAACATCAGCTTGAAATCTCGAAGCATGCAAGGAAACATTGCAACTAAAGTAAGTCTACATAGTAGTGAAAATTCATTACGTTTCATACGATTATCAAAGAATTCATCAAATGTAACTTCAATGTAAGGATGCATAAAATAAGCCAATTTATGACTATATCTTTCAATATAGCCCCAAAGGCAATATGAGAAGTATTTTTTGAAAAACAAAGTCATACTGCTTTAGTACATATGACGTAGTAGGACTATTTAATCAATGAAAAAAAAAAAGAGATTTATTTATTAGTTGTGAATGAAAAAAGTCAAAAATAAGTTCTACTTTTAATTAATGTGGTGAGAAAAATTTATAAAATTTACTTTTAATTTTTTTCATTCACAGCCAATTAATGAATCTCTCTTTCTTCATTAATTGGATGGTTTTACCACATTACCTATACTGATATGATAAGACCATTCAACCTAAAATTTTCTCTCTTTGAAAAGAGAGAAAATTTTAAGTAGAACAGTCCTACCATATCAATATTGTTGATGTGGCGGAATCATTTAATCAATAAAATAAGATAAGTATATTTATTGGTAGGAGTGTGGTACAAAATGTGAACACGGAAGGACAATATTGTAATATTGAGACTAAAGCTGCGATAATAGTAAAACGGTTTAAAAAATTAAGACTATTTACATTTCATGGAACCACTGATCCATTCATTATTGAGGCATGGTTGAAATGGATGGAGAAGATCTTTACTAGCATAGGGTGTGACATTGATCATAGGGTTGTGTTTGCATTATTTGTACTTCATAGTGAAGTAGATCTTTGACGGGATGTTAGGGCTAGTCTTTTAAAAGTTTAATTAAACAGAGGGCCAATCACTTGAGATTTGTTTGTAAAGACTTTTTTTAAAAAAAATACTTTTCTGATCACATTTGAGATAAGATGAAGGCAGATTTCCTAAAGCTGACACATGGGTCCAAATATGTGGCTGAGTATGAGGAGTAATTTATAGTTTTATCGCGATTTGCTCTTACATCAGTGGCTAATAAGAGTAACAAATGTAGACATTTTCTTGAGGGATTGTGTCCATCAATCAAGTCTCGTTTATCTATTCTCAACCTAGATGTACATGTTGACTTATTTGATCGAGCCATGTTGAAAGAGATTTGATCAAAGCTCAAGTAGTACAAAATAAGAAAGGTAAACAGAACCATCATAATGGGTCTCGAGATAGAGGTTCCAACAAGCACAATGGACAATCTTAAAAGCAGGTTACTGAAAGTAATAAAAACAATTATAAGGGATCTCAGGCAAATCCTCGAAGGAATATAACACCTTATTCTCATTGTGGTAACATCCATTTGGGAGAATATTTGTTAAAGTTAGGCGCATGTTTTAGTTATGAAAAGAAAGGACACATGATTAAGGATTGTCCTAAAAAATGTAGCATTGACACGACTCAATTAGATGGAGAGCTATGAAGAAACAAAAAGTTTAGGTACGTTTCTTTGCCATGACTAAATAAGATGCTGGAGCATCAAATGATGTAATGTTAGGTATATTATTCTTAGTCTCTAAAAATACTATAGTTTTGTTTAATTCGGGTACTACTTAGTCATTTATATCTTGTGCATTTGCCTAATATATGAGTAAAAAAAGTCAACAAAAAGTTTCTACTATTCAATTAATATAGTAAAAGAAATTTATAAAATTTTTTATTGAATTTTTTCACTCACCACCAATGAATATATTTTTTTTATTTTATTGATTATATATTTTTACCTAAAACTTTCTCTTTTGAAAATAATAGGCAAAAACATTACATTAGCCGTAATCGATTGCACAATAGCTCGCAATTCTTCGCGCTCATCATTTTGCTCCCACTCCTTTTGCACTTCCAGTACAAGAATTAAAAGTAATGTGATTTTGGAGAAAAAAAAATAAGGTCTTTATATAATGTCTTGTGGCCTACTAATTAGGGCAATGAAGTTTTCCTACAATTTCCCAGCTAGCTAATTTACAAGTTTTTGAGTTGCTTCCAAAATAAAGTAACATAAGACTTGGACACAGGGTCTTTGCTGTCTTCTTTGTAGTCTTTCTTTTATTCTCTCACCAAATCCACTGCATATAGCACCCTCTAAGTTTGAACACAATCTAATTCCTGTGCTAATACCAAAATCATCATTTCATGTTGCAATGTCAACAAAAGGATGCTCATCAACAGGAAAAATCATATTCATAAGTGATTAAAGTTAAAGTTAGTATTTTTACAGTACCCGTTTGGTATAAATTTTTAAACAAATTTTTTTGGGGTAAATCTTGTATTAGTATAACTTTCATAAGTTGAGTTTTTGGCATAAAAAAAAAAAATTTGAGGTTTTTTGAGCTTCTAGAAGCTATTTTGGTTGGTAGGCTAAATGAACACTAAAAGTGCTTTTGGGTCAAATTTTTTGAGCTTCTAGAAGCTATTTTGGTTGGTAGGCTAAATGAACACTAAAAGTGCTTTTGGAACCAAAAGCACTTTTAGTGTTCATTTAGCCTACCAACCAAAATAGCTTCTAGAAGCTCAAAAAATTTGACCCAAAAGCACTTTTAGTGTTCATTTAGCCTACCAACCAAAATAGCTTCTAGAAGCTCAAAAAACCTCAAATTTTTTTTTTTTATGCCAAAAACTCAACTTATGGAACCCAAAAGCTAAAATAAGCATTTAATAATAGTACTTATGGTTGTCAATTAATATTGAAAAAACATTTGAAAAGTTATACAATGCAAGGTTGATTACATTCTGTGAAACCAATGATATGAAATCTAATGGTACAAACATAAACTAACGCTTGAAGGATGTGACATCATATGAGTGATGTCACAGAGGGGCCATGGAGAAAGACAAATGAAATGGTTGCATGTGCTTTTCGAAAACCTCACCAAAAGATTCCAATTGCTCACATAGTTGGCCTCTCAGCATTTTAATTTGACAAACGTTAGATGCGCAGACAGCACGTAGATTTATTAATTATCTACTTACAACTGGCACAAGCGCACAAGATTAGAAAACACTAATCAAAATTCAGAGACAACGATAGAGAAGTGCCTACAACAAGGCTACAACTTCAGAAATGTATGCCAACCCGGAGCTTCTTAGCACCAGAAGCACAACTACAAGAAAGAAAAGTTACATTCAAAAGAGAATTTATGATTAAAAAAAGTAAGAGTAATAAGTTCACATTTCCATCTTGAAGCAGAAAAGAATACATGATTTCTTAACAGTTGATGTTCCATTTTTTATCTTACAGTCTGTTAAACCAGTTTAGACAAATAATTGTATTCTTTAGAGTAACTGAAAGATAAAAATTGATCTTGAATTATCATGGAATTGTAAGAATAGTTCAGAACCATGGCAAAGATTCCAGTAAGGTTGTTTTCCTTCATGTAATGAATAGCACAGATTGCTTTCTTGAATCTGATGGCATAATTGTTTTAGACAATTTAAGAGTCTCAAGTTCTTAAATTGACAGCTAATGTGACTAAGATAAGTTTCATTAACATAATAACATCAGAATTTGGCACAAGTTCTCAAGAAAGTGTTTAAATCAAACATCTGCTAATCAGATTCTGCTTTCACTAACAGCAATAACAAACAGTGCAACAGTTTCTTATTCTGCAAAACTAAAATGGCATAATACACAAAATCACTCAATACCATATCCCTCCATTATTTGGATTCATTATCAGTGAAACCATTCTCTTTCACTGACTCAGCAGAAGTTTCATTAACATTCTCCTCGGCATGCTTTTCCTTTTCTCCTTTCTCTGCCTTTGATCTTGCTTCTTCTTCGGCCTTCTTTTCTGCCTCCTCTGCCTTCAATCGCGCTTCTTCTTCAGCCTTCTTTCTTGCCTCCTTAAGGGCTTTAATCAAATTGTTCAAACAAGTTTCTGCATCTTCCTCGTCAGACTTTGGCATCAAATTTTCCGCAACATCAGCAGGAGTCATATTGGTTTCAGCCAACAGATTGCCAATTTCAGTAAACAAAGCATGTGAGTCAATGTCTAAATAATTCTTGGCTAGCACCTTGAATGCTTCAAAGCAACAATATGACATTTCTATGTGCTTGTCCATCCTTCCTCTCCTGATTAAAGCCGGATCAAGCTTGTCCGCATAATTTGTGGTGAACACAATAATTCTTTCTCCCCCACAAGCTGACCACAGACCATCAATGAAATTCAGTAGCCCGGATAAGGTAACCTTACTTTTTTTGCTCTCACTCTCTTCTTTGGCCTTCTTCTTAATTGGATCCATCTCTTCATCATTCTCATCTTTCTCCTTTTTCTTCTCTCGTTGATCAGTAAGATCAAGCGAGCAATCAATATCTTCTATAACTATGATTGCCTTACTCGACGTCTCAATCAAAAGAGTCCTCAGCTCTGAGTTGTCCTGGACTGTGGTGAGCTCAAGATCATATACATCATAGTTCAAAAAATTGGCCATGGCAGCAATCATCGTCGATTTCCCAGTCCCAGGAGGACCAAATAGAAGATAACCTCTCTTCCAAGCTTTCCCAATCTTTGCATAGTACTCTTTCCCCTCACTGAACTTTTTCAAATCTTTCTTGATCTCTTCCTTCTTCTTTGTCTCCATTGCCAATGTATCAAACGTCGCAGGATGCTCAAAATATATATGGCTCCACTTTGTTTGTTTCTTGCTTGGATTGTTACTGTACAGCTTTCTCTGCCGATTCTTCACCTTTGTGGCCTTTCCTTCCTTCAGCACATGCTTAATATAAGATCCTGTGATGAGTTCCCGGTAACGTTTATGGAACGTAAGCTTGTAAAATCTCTTCTCATCAGCGGCTGGATAAACAGAAAAAGACATTTCCCGTCTGGGAATATTTTTACCCAATACCCACCAAACTTTGACCCCCCGAAACTCATCAGTAACCTCCTCTCTATCCTCCATGCTTAGTACCAAAGCCTGGCTATCTTTAACAATATCAGCTTTAAACCTCGAAGCATGCTTGGTGGCATTGGCAATCAGATAATTCTGGATGGCAGAGAAAACTTCACTACGCTTGAGACGCTCACCTGCAAATTCATCAAAAGTAATTTCAATGTAAGGATAAACACGACGCACCAATTTTTGACTATATGTTTCGACAAAGCCCCAAAGGCGATAAGGGAAGTGATCTTTGAAAATGGTCGATAAAACCATCAGACTCGCTATAATTGAGCCTAGAGTAGCCCATAATTCACCCATATTCAACATTTTGCTCACCCTCTTGCTCTTTCAGAAATATTGTTTTCTGTTATATAGTGCGGAGATGGACAGAGATTGCAGTATTCCAAAGAAGAAAAATCAACTCATTTGGCTGCTGAGCTTCTGTGGAGCTTCTTATCTTGCGGACCAAGAAATTAAACTGACCCAGTCAAAGTCAATTTCTATTGTTTATTTTTCTGTTCTTTTCTCTCTTTGGTCTCATTCGGCATGCCATAGAACTCCAAGGTCTGACAGGGCAGTTAACCTATAATCTTTGGCTCCTTCTATTTAGCAAAGGCTCCTTAGATGCCCAATCAAGATAAAGGAGTGATTTTACCTATTCTACCACCAAACGGCTGAAACAAGAAGCAAACTAACCAAAACTGCATAAACGTGATTAAAAGAACAACCAGCTGAGAAACAGAGCAAACCCAGTTCAGGATATCTACAAGATAATATGAACTTAACAATTGAAGCTCCATTGACTTCATCTAACACATCACGAAGGCCTGATTGGTCGCATACGGTATGGAAAACCCGTAAAATACAACAAGACTTCTGATGCAATGTATTTGCATTCGTTACGGCGTCTGACTTGAATATGCAATTATGATTATGAACGTAAGAGAAGGTTTGGCACCAGTCGATGTCAGAACCGGACAATGGACGGAGACATGTTTGTTGACTGCTGTTGCATGGACTCTTCAAAACCTGAACAAGATTCGAACAATGTTTATGTGCTATTTTCTTTCACGTGCAGAAGAAGAGCAGTGATTGGTTCCACGAGTTCGCGTTTCCTAGAAAATGATTCACGGCGAACAAGTCGCCACCAATGCAGTGGACCATATGAAGTTTATTATACGTCTAACATGTCTAACGTGCAATGGTTATCGTCAACAATTATTACATTTTTATTTTTAAAAAAATTATTATGTTAATCATCATATAAATGGAGGTGAGAGCTATACAAAAATTCTAAAATTTTGAAGAGTCCGATTTGTCCAAGTCAATTGAATTAGAATTTTACAACTTCCATTTCTGTAAGGTAAGTAAAAATCTTCTTTTGAAATTGTGGTATTTTATTGTGCTTGGAAAATGAAATTAAAAAAAAAAAAAATTTATAGTATTAATTTTTAATCAAAATTACCATTTATCATCTTTGAAATCTAATACAAAAGGTATCCATTTAAACTCGCAGACCAAAGAGAGCTCTCGTCAATGACGTGAGATACTCGCCGTTGAAGAGAATTTCACGGCATCCCCGAATTCATGTCTCATTGCTTGTAAAAGACACGAAGCAAAAACAAGTTAATAAAATGAAAACAAAGTAATTGTCACACCCTATTTCCAAACACGCTAGTTGAAGCATAGTATGTAAGTTTTGAAAATTAACCGTCGAATAAATTTCATTCGATAAATCTCGCACGAATTAGAGAAGAAGTCCGTGACAATAATTTACATAAATGAAATCATTTTAGTGCAATAGCAAAAACTCTCGTTCACATAAATTGTCTGCTCACATTTTGGCATCGGAATGGCGTATGTTGCCTGTAATTAGCCATTCAATCATGGAGCCAACACTGTAACTTCCCAAAATAATAATAATAATAATAATAATAATAATAATCAACCTAATGCATCCCTTGTTGAAAATAAAGAGCTCGTTGTCCATCAAAACTCTAGTAGAAACTATCACTGTAAATATTCACAATCTATTAAATTGGATTAATTGGATTTATGGTTACTCCCTCACTTATTTTATTTTTTATACACACCAGGCAAACTACAAGCAAGTTGACAGGGATAATATTCGATGATCACACGTGTGAATTGATGATATGACACGCATGCGAAACTGAGAAGATGTTTTAAGGATTATGATTTTCTTACATATCTGTGTTATACTTTTTGAAGCATGGATACGAGCAGGAAAGACTCTGTGCTTTCTCCCTTATTGGTTTTCTTACATCTCTGTGTCATCTTCGTTCTGGTTTTTATTATTACATATTTATTTCGATAAAGATCAATGTCTGAAACCCCAATTTGAAACGGCGACGTTTAGCAGATATGCCCTTGCTTTACAATAGCAGGCTGGATTAGCCCAATGGACTTCAAAGGGCTGGTGTTTTTAAATTCGATTGCCTTGGAAAATGAGAGATTATCCTTTCTCTATATTAAATACTGATATACTTAATATATCATGGTTTTTTTTTTTTTTATATTTTGCCTATTAATTAAGTAATAAAATAATAATAAATAATTAAAATTTAAAGAAATTTAGTTCATGATGATAGTAAAAGTTAATCCAAAAATAAACCAAGTTGAGTACCAATACACCTCCCAATTTTCAAGCAGACATTTATTTGGAGGAGAAGGTTAAGCTTTAAGCATCAAATAAGCATCACCTAACAAATCAAACCCAGATAAGAAATGTCAGACACTATATTGAATCATGGGCATCACTTTCACTTTCACCTTCACCTTCACCCCAACCAGAAGGACAGAATGTGATGACAAACTCTCTTGAAGCACAACTTATCAATGGTGGAGGTGTGTCATAAGCATAGCTATAATAAGCAGGACAAGCGTCCTTGAATATCTTTGAGTACAAGCTAGGCTTGCATTTGTCTGGAGTGCCAAACTCATTTCTGCAACAAAATGAATCTTGATTGAAAGCCAAGCAAGCACTTCTGCAAGCCACAACCTGTCCATATTTGTTTAGGACTTGAAGTTCTGGTGGGCAGCAACTGTTCAAGTTTTTCCTACATCCACTTACTGTACATTTTGATGATATTTGCCTGGTTGTCACCATTACAGGAAGATTATATCCATCAACTAAGCTCACATCATAGAAACTTGGCTTGGCTTTATCTTCTTGCAGTGAAAGTTGAACCAATGTTACTGGAGGTGTGCCTATTAGGCCACTGCATGCTAGTCTTCCATCGCAGTCACCAGTTTCACATGCAGGCTTCCAATTAGAGGCAAAATTGCAGCCTGTTCTGGCCCAAATTCGACCGTTCCACGACCATGGGGCTGAGATGGCTTGAGTTTCGCCGGAGGGAAGGTAGAATCCGCCGTCCGCTATCACCGGATGGCCTGTGTTAGAAGCAGTTGCTGGCCATATTGGAAAAGGGCATTTGTTGTGCACATAAAATGTGACAGTGTGTGCCAGTACTTTTTGCCCTGATCAAAAATCACTTTTGGTTAGAACTGGCGGGAATACTAAAAGTAAAGAAGAAAAACTTCATGCAATGAACTTACCAGGTAGCACAAAATTCCAAAGTAGGAAGATAGCAGCATACAACTTCATTGTGACATGTAAATGCAATTGGGTGAGACGCAGCAAAAGCAGAAAGTATATATATAACTGGAAGTAAAGAATAAGTGCCTTCTCTTCTTTGATTATACTTCAAGAATTGACGTGGGAAATCTTTACAGAAAAGAATAATTGAAATCTGCATACTAATTTAAACTTAGTAGAATGTGGAGTTGCTTTGTGCAGAGGGAATTTAGCACTAACAGCCAGATGTAAAACATCAGATAAGCTGTGATTATCACTGATTTTAAAAATAGCAAAAAAGATTTGGCATTTCATCATCAAAACATCATATATATATATATATATATAAAATCAAACACCCATAAATTAAATTGTCTTCCATATATAAACTAATTTGGGAAAACATGACAAGATCATACTACAAACAAATGTGATCAAGGCCTCCCTGTCTCAAGTGGGTCACTCCTGTAAATTAATGCAGCACATTGAGAAGATCAAAATGAACAATGTATTTGCCATTTCAGTGGCATGATATGTTTATCATTAGTTTGAATTTTTTAATACAAATATTATGTTATCCTTCTAAAAGCCAGAGTAACGGTATTGGTTAATGTAGTTGTTTCATATAACCTTTGTTTAGAGAATCTGAATGGCTTCCGTCTCCTTCGTGAATTGTGTGCATGTGTGCGTGTGTGTGTGTGTGTGTGTGTGTCTCTCTCTCTCTCTCTCTCTCGTCTGTGCATTGTTTTGCTCCAAACTGTAACACATTCTTCTGCCACTGTAAAAACAGAGGGAGAAGACTTAAAACCCAACCCACATTTCAAATTTGAACGCCGTTTTAACCCTCCTCTGCGTTAAGCCCGCGTCTCTCTCGCTCACTTTGACCACCTCGGTCATACCAACCTTGATTATCTCGATTCTTAGCTAAAAATTTCTCTTTTACGCATTTCATCAAACATTTGCCTACATTCTCGCAAACATGGACAAACAACCCCATAACACTGCAAATTGTGACGCTGGATCTGTCAGTAGCAGCAGTATGCCTAGCAATAGACTTTGTAGTTGCGCTGTTTCTGGGTCTGATTATAGCGTCAGTAGCAACTTAAGCAATGCTACTATTGATGCAAAAAAGGACGCAGATTCACATGTTCATGGTGAAGACAGTGGAAAGAGTAGTTTAAGTACTGCTGATGCAAATGAGGCTAGTTTTAGGAGTTCTTGCCTTTCAAAACCGCATAAAGGCAATGACATGAAATGGGATGCAGTACAATGTGTGAAAAATAAAGATGGGGACTTGGGGTTAGGACATTTTAGGCTACTGAAGAAACTTGGTTGTGGTGATATAGGGAGTGTGTACTTGGCTGAGTTGAGGGAGAGAGGTAGTTTGTTTGCAATGAAAGTGATGGATAAAGCTATGTTAGCTGGGAGGAAGAAGTTAATGAGAGCACAAACTGAGAGAGAGATTTTAGGCTTGTTGGATCATCCATTCTTGCCTACGCTTTATTCACATTTTGAGACTGATAAGTTTTCTTGCTTGTTGATTGAGTTTTGCAGTGGTGGAGACCTTCATATTCTCCGGCAGCACCAGCCCGGCAAGTGCTTTTCAGAACAAGCAACAAGGTTAGTTGCTGATACCCTGAGTTTGAAATTATCATGGTTTGTTTTGTTTCTTTGGTCACGTTTTCTCATCAAATTGGCTTTTATTTGTTAAACTATAGAGTAATGCTAGGATGTTGTCAAGTGAGAAAGTTTGCCCAGAAAACGAATCAATTAATGTTGTACTTGAGGATAATGACTGTTCTTTTGTTGGTACAAGGTAAATCTGTGTTTTTGCAACCCAATTTTATTAAATCTCCAGATTCAAGATTATATTTTTGGTGTTGTGGATGTTGCCCTAGCTTCACAAGTAAACATTTTTGCATTCAAATGTATGGTTAATTTTCTGATAAAATTTCAAATTTTTTGCAGGTTTTATGCGTCTGAAGTGCTTCTTGCACTCGAGTATCTGCACATGATGGGTGTGGTTTACAGGGATTTAAAGCCTGAAAATGTATTGGTGAGGGAGGATGGTCACATCATGCTTTCAGACTTTGATTTATCATTAAGATGTTTTGTGAATCCTATACTTGTTCAGTCTGGTGGCGACCCGTCTTGTAGAATATCCGCATATTGTATTCAACCGTCATGCATTGATCCAGCTTGCAGATTACCAGTTTGCGTGGAGCCTTCTTGCTTGCAACCATCTTGCTTGCAACCATCTTGCTTTAAACCTCGTTTTCTCAACTCCAAGACAACAAAGGGGAAAAGTGATAAAAAAACAGGTGTGACAAATTCGGATTCTTTTCCTGTACTCATTGCAGAACCAACTAGTGCCCGCTCCATGTCATTTGTAGGGACACATGAATATTTAGCTCCTGAGATAATAAGAGGAGATGGCCATGGAAGTGCTGTAGATTGGTGGACATTTGGTATTTTCTTGTATGAATTATTGCTTGGGAGGACACCATTTAAAGGTAATGGAAACAGGGAAACATTATTCAATGTTGTAGGTCAATCCTTAAAATTTCCGGAGGGGTCTTCAGTCAGTTTTGCTTCCAAGGATTTGATCCGGGGTCTGCTCGTTAAGGATCCACAAAAGAGATTAGGATTCAAAAGAGGTGCCACTGAAATTAAACAGCATCCCTTCTTTGGATGTGTCAATTGGGCGTTGATTCGCAGCACTAATCCTCCGGAAATTCCAAAGCCAGTAGATCTCTCATTGTTAAATCACAAACTCAAGTCATCCTTGCCTCCAAATAACAAGGGAGCCTCAGATTCTGATAGGTCTTCAGGTCCTTACTTAGACTTTGAATTTTTCTAATGGATTTTGGCGGCCAAAATGTACTGATTATTCTTGAGGAGTTATTTATATAGTTGTTGTGTATTCAGGTTCTCAATGAAATCTTATTCTCTTTACAACATGTGTTTATGATACTTGATTCTTAAGTTTTGCTGTCTTGTAAGAATTGGCATTTGAATAACGACTATGAAATAAGAACCTATCTGAAATATTTGCTTTTTACTTCCTGAAAACAGAACCAAAAATTGAATCTACTTTATATTTTGATTTTGTCTTCCCTTATTGTGGTCCTTCAATGGTGCGGCTTAAGCTCTTTTCATATGTTTCCTTCTGCATGCATAGTAACTCTGTGTCTAAAACCTATACTTACCCAGTTATTGTCTTGAACTTTATCAAGCAAATGAACATCAGGAAAAGACGAAATCCAACATTACACAGCTCATGACAAAGTTTTACGGTAGTTTACAACTGTGGATGCATCTGGCAATGAGGAAATGCGATGTCCTTTTAATTTTTTTTTTTATTTCCTTTTTGTATTGGATTCTGCTTGGTTCAATTGTTTCCCAATGGTCTGGTGCTTTACCATACCAAGTTCTTTGCTTTCAGCAGAAAAAGGAAGAAATTACTTTATTCTCTTACAGTGAACAGGCCTTCTTTAACTTTCGTTGCGTTCTTTTCCCGCCCGCTAATGCTTACCGAATGCGAAATTGTGAACGGGATACTAAACACCCGTGTCCCTGATTTTTGACAAAATCACCAGTAAAGATATAGTTTGTAATTTTTCATAGGTCTTTGCCTTCAGATTTTGTTAAAAGTCCATTAGTAAATTCAATTCTTTAACTATTACAATCTCAAATTAGATTTGTCAATGACCTTTTTTAATTCAAAATGAATTATCTAGTGTGTAATGACTTCTATCTTAATCGAAACTTGTAATTATTAGTTGATTTAATTGGTAAAATTTGTTAGGGTAGTATAAGAGATTTGCAAATGAATCCTTACTCACACTTCGTTGGGGAGGGACTCAAGTAGGCATGAATAGGGATTTATATGAGAAAATTGCAGCCTATGTTCTTATTTATATTTTTGTAAAACCTTAGGGGCCTAGATGTTATTCCAAATATGAAATGTCCTAATTACCATATCATGACAATGATACCTCGCGTAAATTTGCATAGACAAAGAAACTAAACTGACATTTGCCCTTGAAAATTCTCTTTTTAACAGAAGTGTTTTACAAATAAGACCAACTTTAATTGAACTACATTGATAGTCATGAGTATACGTTCAAAAGCGCTGAAAATTTGCAGATTGATTTTAAAATTGCTTTGCTTCAATAGAAGCTTAAAAACTAGAAATCTTGTTTCATGTTCACATAACGTCTTTGAAGTTAATATTTACATGGCCTACAGACTGTTGCTGATCTTGAAGAAGCTCTTTAAAATTTGCTGTCTGTTTGTAAATGAATGAGTTGCAGAAACACATGATCATTTAAATCATCTTTGCCATTGTATAAAAGCTACAAGGACAGTGTAACCAGAAGCCCATATCAGACAACTTATTTGTGGATCCCAAGATGTATTGTGTTAGATCAGAAAGCTTTAAAAGCTCACTGTACAATGGCTAACAAACTGAGCGGCCATGAAACACCAAGGACAAGGATTTTGAGCTGTGTTTTATTCGATGTAGGATTAGGTTTGTGATGATAATGTGAGATCAAGATAGAAAGAACAAGAAAACCAACCACTAACGGCATACACCAAAAATTTTGTGTTTTTGACATTACACATAATATAAATAACTTTTTTAATAATGAATCAGTGCATTATTATATATTAATCTCTCTCGATGAAATTAATTAAAAGAAATTAATATATACTAATTTTTTTTGACAATCATAATTTACTAATTAGTAATAATTTCGTTTAAGTATTAAAATTTTTATTTTAAATATAATAAAATTTTAAATTCTAAATTTAAATTTGTTAATGAACTTAAAAATTAATTCATATTAAAAAAAGTCTTGATTAATTACCTTATAACTAAAAATGATAATAAAAGCAATACACAATCATCAAATATTGCTCCCTATAGTTCATGTTACACTTAATACAATACAAGTATTAAGGATATGCTCTTAGATTTGGTTATGTCAACTGAACGAGTCTTTGTCATATATACTTTGTTTAATCTAAAGACCTACTCGGGTATGTAATAACATTGTGCATCACGCCCCATATAATACGGTCATTAGAAAGAGATTAGCACTGTGTAATTAATTATTAGGCCTCAGCTGTCTTCTTCAATAATTAGAAAGGGTTAACTCATTATAATGAAGAGAAATTGAATGTGAAAGGGAAGATCAAGACCGAATAAAAGAATTTGAAAGTGGGACACTTTGATTATCATTTACGAGGAAGAGAAATGACAAAATCTATGGCGAGATTAACAAAGGAAGATCAAGAGTTTGAAGTATACACGTTCTTCGCTAAGCAAAATAGAAAATTTCTTATGTAAACTAATTTTAAAGTATGCAGTCGATGTGAATGGACAAAGGAATGAAATGAAAATGGGGATCGGAATTCTCTTATCATGTAATCTCTTATGAAACAAATTATAAATTATATTTATCATGTGGACTATTATTAGATCATATTATGAGAAGATATGTATTTATGTATTATTATTATTGTTAATAATGTAATTTTGATTCAAAATATTTTACGATCATATCAAGTATGAATCATAATTATTACTTAAATAAGAAAGGAAGCATTTCTTTCTTAAAGCTGAGATGTGATTCGTATATAAAAGAAAAATGACAAAATATGTTCAATGAAGAGAAACATACCTTCTTAATCTATACGTACAAGAAAGTATTGTCAATTTGTTATTAAGAGGAGGTAGATAATCGAGTAGTCAAACTTAGAATCCGGTCTCACAAAGTGCGGGGTTTGATTTCTTAGTAATTATCTACATGATAAAAGTATAAAATAATAAATTTCTTATAATATGAATAATTGGCAAACATATATAATCAAATTTAGATTCATGAATCAACAATAAGATAGTCATTTCCATGGTAATTCACTAGTGCAAGTGTTTAATAAGTTCAACACATTTTGTTCCCACCTTTACCGTATTGTGGACTCCTCTCAATTATTCGATTCTTCACAAGAAACGACACGAAGCTCTGAGTTTCCAAGGACGTAGTCTTCATGGTCATTACAAAGCTCTAATCAAATTAAACAACACAAACTTTCAAACTCTAACCAATATTTTTTTTTTGGAAATCTCGGCGCCACAATGCATTGATCTCATAAACCCCAACATTTGTCCACACTCAATTTCTCTCTATATAACCAAATGAACCCACAAAATGTAAGCAAAATTAACATAAGTTATCACAAAAACAATGGCAAAAACAGATCAAGAAATCAATTCTAGTACTATTTTGGGCTTCCCTCCGATTGAAAAATGTGTATCAATCGGACGTGAAAGAGATACAGTAGTTTCAGACATGGACGGAACCCTACTCAAAGGAAAAAGTTCGTTTCCCTACTTTGCCCTAGTCGCCTTCGAAGGTGGCGGCATTTTGCGGCTTCTCTTCTTGCTTTTATTGTCCCCGTTAGCCGGATTTCTCTACTACTGCATCTCGGAATCTGCCGGCATTCGCGTCCTCATCTTTGCAACGTTTGCAGGGATGAAAGTCTCCGATATCGAGTCGGTGGCGCGTGCTGTTTTACCCAAGTTTTACTCCGGAGACTTGCACTCGGAAACTTGGCGTGTGTTTTCTTCCTGTGGGAAGAGATGCGTGCTGACGGCGAACCCGAGGGTTATGGTGGAGGCCTTTCTGAAGGATTATTTAGGTGCAGACATGGTGATCGGAACTGAAATTGATGTGTATAAAGGAAGAGCTACTGGTTTTGTAAAGAGTCCAGGAGTTCTTGTCGGGAAGAACAAAGCTGACGCGTTGAAGAAGACATTTTGTGAAATGGAGATGCCGGATGTCGGCCTTGGCGACAGGACGACTGATCATTTGTTCATGAGACTCTGCAAGGTTCGATACTTATAACTTAAACCTTGGTTTAGTGCTTCCGTTAAAAGCGATTATTTAATGTGCTTTTGTTAGAATCATTTGACAGCGTATAAATATTCATGAATTTTGAGAAGCACGCATCGCGCATGCATGCAGAATGTCCTCAAATTCGACAAATAATTTTGACCTTGTCAAACACTACGAAAGAGAAGTAAAACTGCTTTTTGACTATATACTTTGTTTTTTGTTCAATATCAAAAAATTATCTTACATATTAAAGATCATTATACTCTTATCAATTTAACGCTACAATTTGATCAAGCCATTATCTAAGTTGCATATGGTTGATTTTAAAAAATAGCAAGATAGAAATGATTATGAATCTTAGGATTTAAAGAAAATTTTTATAATATATTTATCGAGTTTAATATCAAACTTAAAAATAATATATAATTATTTTTAAATTTAAAAAATTTAATTTCAAAGATATTAATGAATTATTATCGAGTTGTCTGTTTTAAACGCAGACTCTAAGTCATTTATAATTTTTTAATTAAAATAATAAAAATTATTTTTTGTGCATCTATAATCTTTTAAGTTGAATTAATTAACATTAATTAATCATGATTAGTGTGCACAAGTATTAACTATTAATTCTAACATAAGATTGATTGTGTAATTTATGTTAATGCAGGAAAGTTACATGGTTCCACCAAACTCTGAAGTGGAGCCCGTAATCCCTGATAAACTACCAAAACCAATAGTATTTCATGACGGCCGTCTTGTCCAAAAACCAACTCCATTCATGGCATTACTAACCATCCTCTGGATCCCAGTCGGCTTCCTCCTCGCCTGCCTAGGTATGGCCGCCGGATCTCTCCTCCCAATGCCTATACTCTACTACGCATTCTGGGCTCTCGGCGTCAGAGTCTACATTAAAGGCAACCCCCCTCCGCCGGCCCAGAAATCCACAGGCCAAACCGGCGTCCTCTTCATCTGTTCCCACAGAACTTTACTTGACCCCATCTTCCTCTCCACTGCCTTAGGCCGTCCGATACCCGCGGTTACGTACTCCCTCTCCCGTCTCTCCGAGTTCATCTCCCCAATCAAAACGGTCCGTCTCAGCCGCGACCGTGCCACCGACGCATCCATGATCAAAAAGCTCTTAGAACAAGGAGACTTGGTCATCTGCCCCGAAGGAACAACGTGCAGAGAGCCATTTCTGCTGAGATTCTCAGCTCTGTTCGCAGAGTTAACAGACGAGCTCGTCCCCGTAGCCATGGCGAGCAGAATGAGCATGTTTTACGGAACGACAGCCAGAGGGTGGAAGGGAATGGACCCTTTTTTCTTCTTCATGAACCCTAGCCCAGCATATGAGGTGACGTTTCTGAACAAGCTGCCGCATGAGCTGACCTGCAGCGCCGGGAAATCGAGCCACGAAGTTGCGAACTACATTCAGAGAACAATTGCTGCGAGTTTATCGTATGAGTGCACAAGTTTTACGAGGAAGGATAAGTACAGCGCGCTGGCTGGAAACGATGGAAATGTTGTTGAAAAACCTAAGCTTGCTGCTAACAAAGTGATGGGATGCTAGGAGTTTCAATTATCTTGTAACCTTCTTAATTACTTTTATGCCTAACAAATCAAGTACCCAATTAAAGCTGAATTTTCTAAAGCCCAATAATTTTTGGAAATGAGAATTTCCTACAGCCCAATTATGAAATCAATTGTAAGTTAAAAATGTCTCAAAAACATAAATAAAAAGTTAAATATGAACCATATATTTATATTATAATTAATAAACTAGAAATTATTAAAAAAATATGATTTTCGCCCACTAGACACGGATCATTTCTCGTAACTAAAATATGATTTGGCCGATGAAAAATATTATAATCCAACATACTATATCATTCAATGACATAGTAGTTTAATAAAATGAAGACATATTTCTTATTATCAATTATTACAAAAATATAGTATACTAGAAATTAATTTTTTTTTATTTGTAACGTTTTGATTAGTTATGAAATTAAGAAAAAAAAGTTCTAGATAGAATAAATATTTCAAATAGTTTGTAAGTCTATTTTATACATTTTATCATATATAAATTTATTTTAAAATTAATTACTTGTGTTAATGATCAGAGATAATATTTAATATATTTATTATATTTTTATGAAAGCAAAAATTTTAAATAAAATAATTCTATCATATTAGTACGATATTATAAAATTATTTAGTCAATGAAATGAAAGAAATTAATTTATTGATGATAATAAAAAGAGTTAAAATAAAATTTCACTATCTAGTTAGTGTGACAAGAAAAATTTATAATTTTATTATCTTAATTATGTTAACGTGGTAGAATCGCTCTATATAAAATTTTATATTTTAATAGTATTATATATAAAATTTTTCTCTTCTTAAAAGAGGAATTGTGTCTTTATAGCCCAATTATTCAACCAAACTTAATTAAAAAAATCCCAAAACTTATAAAATGAACATATTTAAACTATATATCACATTATTAAGAGACAATAAAATACCAAAAATATTGTATAATTCACAAAATAATTTAAGAAAATTGTTATACATATATTTTTAAAATTTCGATCACATTGGTGATTCTAATAAAAAAAAAAGTATATATAATACAACATAATATTAGTAAATGATTGTACCATCTCGTACATATTCTAAATTTTCTCGTATAGATATAGATAACATTTTATTTACAATAATTATAATCAAATGAAGAAACCAAATTTAGGGCATTTTAATTTAGACATACCAAATTATTAGAATGCCCAATATAAAAATATTATTGAAGAAAAACATTTTTATAATAATTTTATGATTATTAATTAATCATAATTAATAAAAACATTCTTAAAAATGCTTTTTATATAAATAAAAAAAATCAAAAACATTTTTCCGCAACAAGAAGTTTCCAGAAAGCAGCAACAACAGCAATAATGATTCACGGGCAAAGTTAAACAAGTGATATAATAAAATTATATAATTAATAAAATAAAAATTTTTATTTATTAATAAATATAAAAAAATTAAAAATAAATTTTATATATTTATTTTATTATATTAATTAAAAATAAAATTTATTTTAATTTTTTTATCTATTATAAATAAATAAATTTTTTATAAATTAAATAATTTTATTTTATTCCCTGTATTCATATAACAGAACGCCAAAGCACCTAATTAATTCTCGTACACCAAACAAAACAATGGCCAGAAACCATGGGTGCCCATTAGAATTTGTCTTTGAATGAGACCAGAAAGTGCAGAAATGGAAGAAAAATAATAAATTGATATTATTAAAAAGGTATTAGAGAAGCCAAAAGCATTCCACTCTGAGGAGAAGACTTTCTTCACTAAACCACTAAGATCGCCCGCTGAATTGGAAACAAAATCCCAGTACTATAAACTCCATTTCCTTTTTTGGTTTTTGGAAGCAAAAACAGTTTTTTCTTAATGGGTTCTTCTTGTTTTCTCGCGCTCTCTGTCTGTCTCCTTCTTGATTTCCCTGATCTCTCTGGTTCTGTCAAGGTTCCCGGTTGGCTTAGCAACAAACAAATGTACCACTGGCTTTCTGCGAATCATTATACGTATTTCTTCGCGTATTTATTAAGACAAGAGAGAGATAACATTTGATCTCTTTTTCTGGTTTTTTTTTTCAGAAAGGGATCGATGCTGAGGTTGGAGACGAGTGTTCCTTTTGATCCTACGCGTGTAACTCAGCTTTCATGGACTCCAAGGTTTTTTTTTCTTTTTTTTTTACATTTTATGTTGTTTGATTTATTAAAAGTTGCTTTTACCGACGGGATTTTTACTTATATACAATTCTTTATGTTGGTTTTAATTTTCCAGGGCTTTCATATACAGAGGGTTTCTTTCAGACGAGGAATGTGATCATCTTATTGATCTGGTTAGAAACAATATGTTAATCCTAGTTTTATTAATTTCTAGTGTAAAGTTTTGATTTTGTTCCTAAATTGGAGATGTAAATGTGATACAGATTAAGTTTTTGCGAAAGGTTGTATTTTGATCTGAAAAATAGTTTAGCCGGCTTCTGCAGATGATTTACTTATATGCTTTCTTTTGGTTTGTGCTATTTTGGTGGATTAGGCAAAGGGTAAGCTTGAGAAGTCGATGGTGGCTGATAATGAGTCGGGTAAGAGTATAGAGAGTGAAGTTCGAACGAGTTCTGGCATGTTTCTTAGCAAAGCTCAGGTAGTTACATTTTTTTTTTCGCTTCATTTATGGACTTTTTGTGGATTATGTCAATGATTCGACGCTATTGTCATGAAAGTGGAAGATTCTTAATATTTTTTTCTTTTGAGTATTCAGTTCGGTGCATGTAAAAATATATAGAATGTATTACAGTTAATCTTAAAAGTCCTTTGGTCTCTCGCTTGCAAATGGTGAATATTGATCTAAGTTGTAGGATATAAGAAATTTAGAAGTTCTACACAAAGTGTCACTTCCTCCTTTATCTGCATTTTGGAGCTTAACCATGTGGTTCTATTAGCACTTGTTGCCTTGAATGGTTGCATCTTAAGCGGCTAATTTTTTCTGGAAAATTGTTCAGTTACTGTATCCATTATTGTGAAGTTTATGTTGGAGATGGCACATAGATGATAAATGCAGCAATTGATTATATAAGGTTCCCTTAAGAATTTGTTCAGATATTTTCAATGGTAGGTGAACTGTCTAGTTTTTACGCTTTTAAAGCTTATATGTTGCCATCTGTCTAATCTTTGAAGGATGAGGTAGTTACTGCTATTGAAGCCAGGATTGCAGCATGGACCTTTCTTCCACCAGGTATATTCATTACGAGCTTTGTAGTGGACCTTTGATTTTTTCATGAATGCCAAAAGAATTTTGTTTCATCTGTATCAAACCTGTTTTTGTAATCAGAAAATGGTGAATCCATTCAAATACTGCACTATGAGCATGGTCAAAAGTATGAACCACATTTTGATTATTTTCATGACAAGGTCAATCAAGAGCTGGGTGGTCATCGGGTTGCCACAGTATTGATGTATTTGTCTCATGTTGAGAAGGGTGGTGAAACTGTCTTTCCCAACGCAGAGGTAAATAATTTCTTGCGGCTTTGTAATTCTCCAACACTCATTAATTTCTCTTGACCCCTTTCCCCTGTCTCAGTGGTTGTCAAACATTCATGCTGCAGGGAAACATGTCTCAACCAAAGGATGATAACTGGTCTGACTGCGCTAAAAATGGCTATGCAGGTATATAAATGGAGTCTTTACGAACCTCTTGATCTGATATTAATAATAAATTCAAATATGTTAATATTTGTATGCATAATATATTAACTGTGTATGAGACCACAACTAGTTTAAAAAACCAAGACGATACATTTTAATGCCATAAATTCACTTACAATACCATCAACGTGTCATATATTGACTGTGTATGGCATTCTGGTTTTCACAATATAATTTCTCTTTTCTACTTGCAGTGAAACCCATGAAGGGTGATGCCTTGCTGTTCTTCAGTCTCCATCCTGATGCAACTACTGATTCAAGCAGCTTGCACGGAAGTTGCCCAGTCATTGAAGGCGAGAAGTGGTCAGCAACCAAGTGGATTCACGTAAGGTCCTTTGACAAGTCAGAAAAGCAGCCAACAATTGATGATTGTGCTGATGAGAATCCAAACTGCCCTATGTGGGCAAAGAAGGGCGAGTGTAAAAAGAACCCTCTTTACATGGTGGGATCTGGAACTACTCGCGGGTTTTGTAGGAAGAGTTGCAAGGTATGCTCATCCTTGTCGGCATCATCATAGTAAGGAAGTTCCCGTTTACAGTTTCTGCTCCCTGGTTCTTTACCGAATGAAGATGGTCTAATTCTTCAATAGTTGTATATATAGCATTGAATTTGTGCTGTTGGGGGGCATGTATCACCATGAACCATGACAAAACATGATATATAACAAAATGATTTTACAATACAGTTAAAATGTTTCACATATTGAAACTGTTTGAGATTCTGCTCATAATTTCATGTGTGGATGGCTTGATTCCATCATTTCACTTCCTTTTTTTATCCACTTAAGAATGCCATTTTAAAAGATCTAAGGCAGCAATGATTGGTTGATTGCTATTTTCTCCTTCATTAATAGTACCAACTGCAAAATTAGGGAAGCATCACTTTGTTTACGTGAATTGGGAATGATACCAATCTGAGTGAACTATGAGGAGATATCACATCAAGAGGTTTCTTTTAGTGTGGCCGTTTGCGTTACGAGAATAATCAAATATCGATTAGCTACCAGTAAAAATGGCTACATAACATGAATATATAAGCCAAAATAATTTTAATATCTTTTAATTAACTGTAATTATTAAAACGCTATTAAATTTAATTTACGATATTTTCACGAAGCACATTTGAACTCGTATTATAGTTAGTTATTTTTTGTGCTAGACTCGTACTAGCTCGAACCATTTAACACCTCAATTCTGGAAATTTTAACACCTCTATTCTGAAAAATGTACTTCAAAAATTACTATTGTGAATGTGAGCAAGCATGAGAGAGAGAGAGAGAGAGAGAGAGTGAGCATATTATGTGATGTCATGATAAATTGAACTGTTAATTCTTAAGAAGATGAAAACAATCATGCAATTGCTGTTAATTTGGGAGCCAATTCCATGCTTTTCTTGCCTCTTCCGCACCTGTTAGACCTTCTCATTTCTCCCTTAAATATACTTCACAGAATCCCTACAATTGCATCACCATCCCCCTCATTATTTCTCTGCTTTCCGCCGCCGTTTTCAGTCATGGGAAGGCCTCCTTGTTGTGATAAATCCAACGTCAAGAGAGGTCTTTGGACAGCAGAGGAAGATGCAAAAATACTTGCTCATGTTTCCAGCTATGGACCTGGTAACTGGACTTTGGTTCCTAAGAAAGCAGGTTGTTTTTCATTTCTGTTTTTCGAAACATTAAAAATAATTTACTTCTGTTTTCCCGTTTCAAGAATCTTATATGTTTTTGCATGCATGGAGTTTTCGTTTCAGGACTCAACCGATGTGGGAAAAGTTGCAGGCTTAGATGGACTAATTATTTGAGACCTGACCTCAACCATGACAGCTTGACTCCTCAAGAAGAAGAGATAATAATTAATCTTCACAAAGCAATTGGTAGCAGGTAAGCTTCCCAACGATTTAAGAGATTGTAGAACATTTTTCGTGGCTAAATGGCTTTCTTCTTGATTGGATTTGTTGTACAGATGGTCTCTAATTGCAAAAAGTCTGCCTGGAAGAACAGACAATGATGTGAAAAATTATTGGAACACAAAGCTGAAGAAGAAACTTTTAAAATTGGGAATTGATCATGTAACCCACAAGCCTATTTCCCAGATCCTTTCTGATTATGGGAACATTAGTAATGGGCTGTCAAGAAACACAGAAAGCCATTTGTGTAAAAGCATTAAAAACACTTGGTTTTCCAAGCCAGCAGAAACATTTTCAGTCCAAGAAAATTCCTCTATTACTTACAACCCAGTAAGGGATTTCAAGCCACATTTTTTCAGTATTGAAACTACATCTTCTTCTTGTTCTTCATCTTCTAGTGCTCAAATTTCACCTTCTTCTCCCTTTGCTTGGACTGAATTTCCTGCCTGTGAGTCTACTTTGGCTGTGGATCTTGAGCAACAATTTCAGTATGAGCCTAAAGTGATGTTATCATCAACAAACTCAAACTTGACAGAAATCTGTAACTTTATTAGCAGAAATCATCAGGGTTTTGGGGCACACAACTACCAAGATAATAATGGAAGTCAAGTGAACAAATTTGCTGATGCTGCTTCATCTTCTGCCTGCTCATTTTTGGATGCCATTTTAAGTAAAGACAGTGAAATAAGTTCACAATTATTTGAACTTCTGGATGGATCTTTTGAACATTGCATACCTCCATGAACATTTATTTTACAGAAGAAAAGAAAATATGAAAGGTTTTTGCTTATGTCATCAATAATGAATCCTGCTGAGCAATTAAAAATCAAATGCTACCATTCATGTCACTTCTATTTTTGTAAATTAGAACTTACAATACACGCAACGTACCTTACATCTAAAATTTTAAACTCTTATATTAATTATTTTAAATATTTTGTTCTTGTTTTAAGGTTTTTAGTTTGTTTTTCTCTTATGTGCTTCAAATTTGATCCCATCTTTTATGCAAAGATGTGATCCTTAATAGCACAAGTGAGCCAAAGATAAGGAGAAGATCCTAATATTTTTGCCAAACTGCTTTCAAAATTTAGATTCACGGAGTCTCTGTTTAATCTAAATTAAACCCCGGCGAAAAATAGGATTATCAAAAATCTCGGAAAACAATGAAAAATATTTGTGAGCATACAATTATAGCATATAACAACCACTAAAATTATATCCCCTTAATCCAATGGCTGCAAAAGATTTCCGTTAGGAATTGGATTCCATCATCTGTTCAGATTCATTGGTGTTGTAAAGGATTATGGATAGAAGATCATCCACATAACCAACAAACAAACCACGCAATTATGGGGAAAAGCAGTAACTTTTAAAGACAAAAATAGTTTTGTTCGTCAAAAAAGATTTAAGGTAAAGTTAATATCACGAAGCGGAAGAGAGAGAAAGGGTAAAAATTTGGAAGCAGTGATCAATGACAACGTTGCAGAGATCATCTGTTTCATTTCGGAGACAAGGTTCTTCAGGCCGCATATGGGATAATTTTCCCATCATTGATCAGAGAACTGACAATTTACCTGTCATTTATAATAAAACTGGCATACCGGTTGCGGCCGAAAAACGCGAAGATAAGCAGCTTCAGAATGTCGAATGTAACCAAGAGGCAGAAAGGAAGGTTGAAGATTCAAGTCCAGGAGCTTCTCCACCGTATTTTGATGCAGAAAATCAATCTCTGCCTGTAAAAAAAGGTAGAGGGTGTGGAATTACTACCGTTTTCGGACGATGCATGAGGACTCCAGCATCTTAGGATCTTTGGATTGCATTCCCCTTTATCATTGT
The DNA here is from genome assembly GCA_032401905.1 of Swietenia macrophylla. Lineage (NCBI taxonomy): Eukaryota > Viridiplantae > Streptophyta > Magnoliopsida > Sapindales > Meliaceae > Swietenia > Swietenia macrophylla. Next base: position 3,771,692 of record CP135577.1, read on the forward strand.
GCAGATTTCTGTTGGAGATATATATATATATATATATATTCATCTCTTTTTTCTTTTACCATCAGAATTTCATGCCTAGGTAACTTTGTCAATATGAAATTTTTTGACCTGAATTCTTGGCTGTTTAATCAATAATCCCTTCATTTTTTTTTTCCTTGTTGATCCATTTTTACAACTTGTGCTCATGCTTGGTTTTTTTACGTTCTGAGAAACTCTTGAAAATTACTCCATCATAATTCCAGGCTCTATTTTTTGGTCAGCCACTTCTCTGCTTTATAATTACAAGCAAATATTTCCATAGAAAAATCTCGTTAAACAAGTCTGTAACAGCAATTACCATTGCATAAAAACTAAGGTTTCACACAAGAGCCAGCTGCTTTTTATTTCTAGCTCTTTTTCTCAATCAGATTGTACATTGGAATAATTCTATGGAAAAGAATAACGTCCCCCTGACGAAAAAAAAAAAAAACTGGAGGCTACAAAATAGATTTCATCTGACAAAAAAATCTGCTATTGCGGTTACAAGGAGGAAGATGATAAAATGAATGAAGAAAAAACCTTGCGACTCTCAATCAGTAGTTCCTGGACGGAGAAAACCTTACAGCATCCAGTAATTCCAAGAATTCCGGAGAGTTTAGGATTATAGCCCAAGTTGGCGGTGGTTAGTGTAGTCAATTTCATTTAATCGCATGCAACATAACATATTCTCCGGCAAGTTTTCCGCCTTGTTTTCCTGTTTCAAAATAGAAGACTGAGTAAAGCACATATGGGACATAGAAATTGAGAGCGGAAATTAACCCTTCTGCTAACGAGAAAGCTACCTGAATTGTCAGACCAAAATCCAATTTACACAAATTAAATCTCTCCTGAAAGGCTGCAAATGATAGCCTAGAGAAGTAGCTGAATCTGTGCATGTCCAGATCAATCTCAAAGTAATTTTCTCCCTGCAAAAGTGTTCATATTGGGAGCTAAGTGAGAATACAGAATGTAATAATACAAATTTCATGACAGTGGGGTTATAAATTATAAATGTATACATCTCAGATGGGAAAAACTTTAATTTACATATCGAGTATCTAGAAAGGAACAAATTGCATGGAAGGAAATTGAATGAAATAAATTTAGTGCCGTTTTAGATGGGAAGAGATTTAAATCAAAAACTAATGCTTCGATGCCAACTAAGTAAATTTTTCTCATGTCAGTGAATTAGTAAACTTCTGCAACAGTATTCTATCAATTCATCATAATAGAAAAATACACAAAAAGAGAGAGCGGATCGTGTAATCATAGGGAGATATAGAAGCTCTAAGACAATTCATAATTTTCTTCCTTTCACTCTTGGTGAGCGATGGCCCCAGAGGGATCCTTCACCAGCGAGCAAAAGTTCTGTTATTCTGGCAATTATCAATGTAATCTTTCAGCTTCTATAAGAAAAAACTTATGACTGGTAAAAATATATGTAAGAGGGGTAGGTCTGATGACTGAAAAAACTTAAACTATCGTTACAAAATTTGCTTTACCATGCAAATTAATCTAACAAAGCTTATCAAAAATGGAAACCAAAGCAGCAACAAAAGATCACCAAGTAAAACTCATGTTGAGGACGTGATAAAACAGGCTTTTCATTATAAGTATTCAGAAGCTTTTTCTCAGCTGTGCCTAAATGAAGATCTTCTCCATTAGTCAATCTGCCCAAGATTTTCAATTTTTCCCTGTAAGGAACAAGGGAATCTAAAGGAAAACCTTTAACTCTCTCAATTTTGTCATTGATTGTCCTCTGTCAATGGAAAAAAAGAGGGGGGGGCTGAGGGGTGTGAGAATTGATTAATTTTCAATAAAAAAACAAGGATTCACAAACTAGTTTTCTAGAATCCTACTGTGTAACGAAGTGCCCTTCCAACCCAATAAATTTATAAACAATATCATTAGACCTATAGCAAAATTTAAAAACGGAAAGCTAGGGACCATCTTACACTGATATTTTTTTGGAAATGATGTGGTAAATCCTTTGAGTAACTTTCAGATAGCTTGAAGTACAAAACCAAACTCATTCCTTCTCCGTCATTTTCACTTTGAAAGATTGTAGCAGGATATAATGGTATCTGAAGATTGAAAAAGATGCTTATTAAAACATTTACAACACGTGTTTGACAAGGAAAATGATATTTCCATAATAGTTTTCTGACATTCAATTCATAGGAAAGTATTAACAAAAGAAATGGCTAAAGTGAGTACAACACAAAATCCAGTCAATTGCAAATTCAGTTAACAGTATCCTTTAACTAGAAGCAAGCATGATTTTGGTGAACTCAAACAGGTAAAATTATTATTGTTAATGACATTTGGCACATAAATTTTCCATTGGAAAGACAATTAGAAGCAGCAACTTTTAAGAAAAACGAAATACTTGGACATTGACAACAAGAATGGAAGGGATTTCTCCGGATGAATTTGTAACAGGAAGTCCCACAAAACGAGCTATGTGATCAATTTTCCGCTAAGATAAGAAGACATCAGCACCAAAAGGACAAAAGGCGGCACAATTAGGAGCAAAACCTTTTTTCTTGTCCCTGTAAAACAAAAAAAATAAAATACTCAAGCCAAAAGCATAAAATGTAGTACGTTACAAGCACCTGAAGATAAAGAAAATGGTGCACCCCATGTATGTGGTAGCGACAGAACAAAAGTAGATCCAATCCTGCCAAGATACTATGTTCACACCTGAAATAGTTTTTCCCCCGAACTTTGAAAGTGCTTGGCTCAATAGGTGACCAACAATCAGACATCTTCTTTTCTAACGGGCAATATGGAATTGAGGAACCGGCTACTGGTCTTTGCAGAAGTATTTTGGGGGAAACTGTGATAAACAAGAAGCTGTACATGAGATGGTATCTATCGCCCTACTATGAACGCAATAACAACATAATCCATCATATTGACACCAACATATTGAACCATGAAACCAAAAAGGATGATGAGGAAAAGAGTGTACTAACATAAAGTTGGATTACTGCATCCCTCCTTAAATTTAAAGGAAAGCTTTGAAAGTAATTTTTTCTTTGAGCTAGGTGTGCGCGGGCTTGATAATCTTGCTTTATCATCCGAGGATACAACTGAAGCAAGACAAGGCAAACAAGCATCTGGTTGCACACTCTGGGCATTGACATTTTGGTCCGTTTGACTTAAGTTATCCCTAGGTGATGAAATTCTCCATGTGGATGCATCTTCAAATTCTGCATATTGCAAATAAGTTTTCAATTCCAATTCAGTCTCAAAGAGAGAAAATTGTTTCACTGATTGTATATACTGAAAACACGCACATACCATCATGAACACTGTAGAAATCATCCTCCAGTTCAGACTCAAGCACTGAACAACAATCAAACGAAACGAACTCTTTACTACCTGTAAATAACACCAGATCAAAACCAAGATCAACAAAAAATTACCACATAAAATTCAAAGAACCCAGTAAAATATACAATAATATAGCATGAAATGAAACATATTATGAGTTAATTTCTCAGGTCAAGAAGTAAAGTTTTAATCACTAATCAGAAAACAAAAACAAAAGAGACGAGCAAATAAACATTAAACGCAAGCAGAAGAGTAACCAAACTCATGCAACTACACGCCAGCTTCCATGGGATAGGAAAAAACAATAATCCAGGAAAACTAAGAGGCTCAAAAAAAAAAGCTCAGTTGAGATTACAACCTTGAAGCTTTGATGAATGAGAGTAACAACAATCTCTTCTGCAACATTCTTCGATCTTGTCGAGTTTATTGAATGAAACGTGTCGCTTTGGGATTTTCCTTCGTTTCAAGTTCTTCTTCAGCTTCTTCTTCGAAAGAAATCTTGAACCGCAAGCTCCGATTGCTTCCTTCTCAGCAAGCAGATTCACAGAAGGAATTTCATTTGGCGCTGTGGAAAATTTTACAGTGTCCGGGAAGAAATTTCGTAAAGGAGTGTCTACACTCGTTTTTAAAGTCACACAAAAGCTCCAGCTTTGACGAGTCAAATCAAAGAATTAAAGATAAAAACGCACGTCACGACAATTCTGGGGTCCACGCGCGGGTTTGATGTTTATCGGATGTCCGAGTGAATGCCACGTTGGAAGTGAGTGCGGACTCCTCACGCTGTCTTTAAAGGATCGGCTTGGTTGGTGTCCGTATTTTCCACATGTTCAAAAGACGGAATGAACTGGGCCGAGAAATTGGATTTGGTGGAGATGGGCTTTCGAAAAACTAATTTCAAAAAATCAATTAATTTTAATAAAAAAAAATGAGGCGATTAGTCACCATCTCTAGTTCTCTCCCAATCTACTGCTCGTCAGCTCAAACTCTACCAGTCTTCCATTCTTTTCCACTTTTATCTCTAAACCCGTTACCCCAAAAGGACATCACGTCGTCTTTCTCTCCTACAGTAAGCTCAAAGCTTGAAGATTCATTTCATTTCTCTTTTCAGGATTTTTATTTTCAGTTAAGGAAGACTTGAGTTTATGTTGGTGTAATGTTTGTTTGTCAGAATCAGGAACTGGGTTGACGAGTGAGGACAAGAAAGAGCTGCTGAAACGATACGGTCTTGACCCAGATGAGTTCTTATCCGAACCGTCTACTAAGGTTTGTCGTTAACGCTTGGAACTTTTTTATACGTTGTTTTGTTTTACAAGTGATAGGTTGTCAAATGGAAGCCATAAAGTGTTGGAACTTTTTGGATTGGTCATGTTGTTTTGTTGGTAAGTGATTTTTTTTTTTTTTGGTTTTTTAAACTGGGTTTTATAGACAAGAAGGAAAAAGGAAATGCAGAAGACAGGAATAGGATCAAAGCTGGTCCAAGATGAGAAGCCTCAGGAACAACGAACCAGCCATAGGCTGCTTCAGGTATGGATTTGCTTTTGTTTTATTTATTCAGTGAGAAGATAAAATGGTAATAGCCTATGAGATATTTAGTTCCTTGATGAGGACAAATTTTTTATTTGCAATCAACGTATGAGAAGGAATTATGGAAATTTCTGCAATATTGAGTTGGTTACACTGTTTTAGATGACTTAGTTTTTGATAAATCCAATTTATAGTTATTGTTCATTTTCAATTATATTTACTAGCATGTTTGAGAAATGGCACCAAAATTATGGTACTCTCGTGCCCTGCATTCTATTTTAATCATAGCATATAAGTCTTTATTTGTTATGAAACTTAATAGGAGGCAAGGAATTGGCTGTTGTAGGTTCTTGGTGGAAAGGCTAGAAGAAAGAAATTGCTATCACCAAAGGGAATGGATGTGTGGCCTATGATGGAAGTTGTAAAAGGTGCAGCCTTTGATATTTTACAGGTAGCATCTGCATCATTGTCAAATGCTAGTAGCTATTTAGTTCTGAAATTTCAATTTTCTTTTGTGTTTGGGAAAAGTGTTTAGTTCTAGCTTTCTTTAGGTAGCCGGGGGCTCTCCTGCATCCTTAAGGCCTGGTCGCTGGTTAATCTTGTACAGCGGTACTGGATCAGTTGGTATTGAAGCTATCAGCCGAGGATGTGCTGAGGTACCTCTACTAAGTTTTTTTGTGATATTTTGATTCAACAAAGGATCATCTTTAGCTGCTTTCAGTATCACCCTTGGCAAGCATATAAAATAGTACAAGCTCATAACAAAGGTTGAACCAGCCTTCTGATAAAATTTTTAATATTTTGCCTTTTGTTCGTTTCTTTAACTAATGTAATATCCAATGTTCTAAAACCAAACTTGGAATGGACTGGGTTTCTTGATGTTTCATTTATACATACTGTTCGTGTTGAAAATTTCGTAGAACGAGCAGAGCAATTTGAGGTCTATTTCCCTCCCTCTCTTTCTCTTTGCTCATATCTGTTTTTATTAAGATATCTAGAAGCTTTGAAACTACTTAACAAAGTAACTTATGCCAGATAGTTATTCATTATGTCTGGTCCGGACTACTTCCCAAAGGGTGTTATTCTCCATGATCTGCTATCATTTCTTTTAGTCTTAATGCTAAGAGGAAAATAATATATTCATCTTGGGCTACTGGAAACTGCCTTACCTCTTTAAAATATGTTTGAAGGATCACAGTACCTCAGAAAATGTGCAAGATTAGCAAAGATTGAAAGATCTATGTTGTGGTGTTTTGTATGTGCATAGAGACTGTGCTTGGTTTGGATTACTTTTGTTGCTTGCTAATTATTTAGTAAAGTGTAGATAGTGTGTAACAGCCTGCAATAATCCTCTGAAGAATAGTATTGTAAATGCCCTGAACATAGAGAGAACAAAATCTTTGAACACATTAAACTCTAGATTCCAACAGACCGCCTTCATTTTAGGGTTAGGATTAATACTTATATTGTAATTGAATTCTATTTAATCAAGTTTTATTCATAACTCAACCCACCCTTAAATCCTTGCCATACATTTTTCAAGACTTCCTACTTACATGTAGAAACAATGGGAGAAAATAAACACTTTGTTAAAACACATTGATGAGAAGCTATAAATTGTTTGACTGCTTTCTTTGATTATATTATCTAATCCTTTAATCACACTTGACTCTTCTTATCCATTGGCATCACAAATCAAAATTTCGTTGAGTGTAGGTAAAGATGGGGCATTTGATTACATGAGTGTTACACCTCCATATACAGCAGTGGATTATGGGGCCCTGATGGATCAAATTTCAAAGTCAGCCTAAGTTGGAGAAGATACCTTTATTGTGAGTGATGTTTTCTTATTTTCTTCTTTACTTAATGGTGTAATTTTATAGTCATAGGTTTTTGCTATTTTTTTCTTTTATCTTCCAAATATTCATGGCCTAGGTAGTGGAGTATCCTTTAAGAACAGATATGTTGGATTCATGTGGATGTCTTGTAAAGGTATTTCTCACATAGCCAGTGGTTAGTTTATCTACATGCTTTGACTTTTGTAAAAGGAGACAAAAAAATGATGATTGTTGAATGCCTGCATTAAATTTGATGATTCATGAATGCCTGCGTTGTTCTTTGCTATGAAATTTTATGATTAGCAATATATGAAGGTGCAGACAAGGTGCAAGGTCGGCTGCTCTCTTATCCAAATAAATAAATAAATAAAACAATAGTTTGCTGATAAGGAGTTTTGAGAACTTTCTGATACAGAAGTGGCTCAAATTTGAAATTTAATTAAATGTTTTTCCTGATGAGATGCAAGAATGTGCTATCTTTGATCCAACCAGAGATGTGGACTTAAATGCCAAACCATTTATATGTGACTGAATTGATGTTGGTTTGTAATATGTATTTTTGTTGTTTATTATTTTAAAAAAATATTGCAGATAAAGGATCGACGATTTGGCCAGACACATCTAGCAATTTATGGACTCTTGTGGGCACAGAAAAAAGAGAAAATCAGTTTAGATGCTTCAAACAGGAGTAACATAAGTTTGAAGCTTACAAGTGAAGTTTGATATCCTGATCTGAGGTTAATTATTAGTAGTGGATGCTTTTGAATATCTCCAAATGCTATATGTTGAAGTTCTTAAATGCATTTCTCTAACTTTTTGAGTTATGCCCTTGCCATTCTGTTCTAATGGATCTTCATGGTAATTTGGGTTCCCATTTGCAAAACATTTTGCTACATAGTCTTCATTATTTTTTATGTCTTGTTTGCTTTCTTAGAATAACACATGGTTTGTTTTTGCAGGTCAATTACTTTGGGTTTCACGGATGCTTAATGACCATCAGGAGATTGAGTCAAACCCAGTGTATCATGATATTCTCAAGATTGTAAGAAGCCATCAAAATAACCTGTACTCAAAGTGTAGTTGATAGGTAGATATTTGTCACTTGTATACCCAAACTGTACAATTTATTGACGTTGAACATTACTGATGGATGTTCCCCAACACAGCGGTTCCAATTACAATACAAACGTTTGATGTCCCTCTTTGAAAGGAGAAGAAACACCATTTTCTTTTGATTTGTTGAAGCATATTAAGCAATGATTGGGATGTGGTTTTCATATAATTCTTGATAGAGTGACATTTTATGGCAAATTTGTCAGTAGAAAGAAGGTCCAAAGTGTCCCAACTAACCCAACCTGTGCACTAATCCAATTACCTTTCTTAAAGCACGTTTTTTGGCGCCTGGAATATGTTGGTTTTCCGTCACGTAGAACCGACACTGGATTCTTCAAATTCGACAGGCATACATTTTAAATGTCTAGCTTGCGCCTTTATAGAAAATGATTTGTATTCAAAGATACTGTGTCTGAGACTACAAATCCCTGTAAAAGAAGGGAATTTTGATTTGACAGAATAAGATGGACCACCTCTCTTGATACTTTTTATTCATTTCTTTGTGTATATTTTTTCTGGGATAAAGAAACTTGCTTGCGGAGCAAGAAAAGATTGGAAGTGCTCCCCTATTTTGCACTAGGTTTATAATTTTACTTTGAATACATCAAACTTTCTCAACACTAAATTGAACCAAATTTAAGGTCTGATTTTGTGTTGGGTGGAATTTGTTCTGTCTCTTTAAGGAACTAAGGATTCTACTAGCTGAGTTCACGGCATTACTGATTATTATTATTCTTCACTGTGACTTGAATAAAGTGAATTTTCAAGTGTCTGAGCACTTTTCCCTTCCAGAAATGAGAAATCTGGGATTCATGATGTATTTTTGAGAGCAAATATATATTTTCTCCATCATGCTCATGGTTTATGATGTTCAGTCTTCTATCATTATACTTCTTAGGCATTACATGCTTCTTTCTCACTTTTTCCGTTTGTTTTGATCCTTTGTTGGTGATTGAGAGAAATAATAATGATAGTGGGCGTTGGGTCGATGCAAGTAAATTTCTTTTGAGAAAATTCTTTTCTGGACCTAGTAAATTGGTATGCATGAACCAACTGTTGAAGGAAGAAATGTGACCTTTTGTGGACCTTACATTTCTCGCATGATTGAATGAGTTGCCCCCACTAGTATCATTAACTGCTTCTCTTTAGAAGGCATCCAAAACTAAAGATGACGATTTGTTCATACAATCACATCTGTTCAGAAAGTGATAGTTATCCGTGGTCCCTTTGGAAACAGGGACAAGGCGGTTTTCTGGAAAGAAGATCTTCTTACGAATATACAATTAGGATAAAAGCTGTCCTACTGGCACTACTTTGTACTGTCATACAACCAGATTGATGTAGATTTGTTTAGTGAATGATTACAGCTGACTTAGTCTTTAATGGCAAGTAATTATTTTGAGATTGATTGTATGATACACTTTACGATAAGCTATTCATTTTCTGGTGATTTTCTTGTGATGTCAGAATATAACTGATTTATGTAGTGACACTAGTGAGTTTTAAAACTATTATAAGAATTAGTACTGTTCTGTTCTGTTATTCGCTCCCGTCATGAAAACATTGATGGGCCTTAAGAAGCAAGTTTTCCTTCGGAATATACGACCTTTTTCATTGTCTTGTGAATTTGAGCTGTTGCCATTGCTCTGTGTTACTGCATCCTGGTTGATTTGATTTCCGTAAATTAATAGTGCCATGTGAATCTTCTTATTCTTTAAAGCTTTAAGGCTTTGCCAGATTCATTGCGTAACAAGGGAGCTTCTTCATAGTGTGATAATCTCACCTTTTTTCCTGAAAAGTATGTCTTGCATTTGTGTGCGCGCGCACGCGCACACTGCAGCAGTGATCGGGAGAGAATACATAGCATGTTACATTTATTTCTTTGGAAGTGTGTATACCATATGCTAGGGATGAATGATTGGTTTTTTATTTGCAAATACATTGGCTAGAATTAGTATGCGTCCTTTGCATTACGGTCAAAAAGAAAGAAGTACTTGAACACTACCAAGCTTGAAAAACACATTTCCAGGCAAAGCTGAAACCTGCTTTAAACCTTTTTCTTTCAATAGTTCTCTTGTTCCTGATGGAATCCTCCTTGTTTTCGTCAGTTTCTCGTGAACAGATGCCAGTGCTTAAACTAGACACTTTTCTTTGATAAGTTGATTCATTTCTCTCTCATTTGTGTGTCTACCTGAACCGTGGAAATAATCAAGTAATTGAGATCATTTCTTTAACTTGGTGAATAATTGGTGCTTTCTGCTGAATTACCTCTTAATCCAAAAATTCAAGTGATTGTTCATCATTCTCTTTTACGTGTAAGCTTGATTTTATTTAATGAATTTGTTGCATGAATTCTAATAATTTTATTTAATTTTTATGTTTGGGATATTCGGACACAAATTTATGAGATCACATTTGCTCTAAAACATGTTGATTTATCCCTTGATCTAAAAGTTAGAATGTAAAAACCCAACAATTGCATTTAAGCTATATATCACTTCATTCCATTCCATCCAAATTGCCACTTACGGGCACAAGCCCCTATGTTTTCGCAAGGATTGGAATGCATTTGGGTTAGGGGAAATATTTAGGTCCACCTATGTTTGCTGCATAAAAATGCACGACCCAAAGCAAGAAAAGGTTGCTACAAATGGACCCACTTAGCAAATAAAGCAACAAGGGTAACAAACTTCTATGTTTTATTAGTGTTGGTTCTGTTCTCCCACCTCTAAATAAGACCAATTGCTCATTACCCGCCAAGTTAAAAACATCTTAAGATACTGTCCTCCATAGATTTCTCTTCCCATTTTTTCTTCTTTCTTGTTTTATACCTCCATATGCATTTTCCTCTCCACAAATCCAGCATGGTTTTCAGTTTCTTGTCCTCTGTATTGAATGTTCTCCTATCATTCTTCATTGAAAGTTCATAGGAGATATATAAGCAGGTGACAATTAGATACATATTTTTATACATGGGGAGAGGTGGCCGGGTTTTGAGGTTTCTATTTGGAGTTGTTTTATTTTTTGGGATTATTTGGCTTTTATTTGCTGGAATCTTGGCAAACCATGCAAAGAAAACGACAACAAATTCAGTTCCATCAACTGAATTTTTCAATAATAGGAAGTTGATTGCCAGAGAGAAGCAGAAGCAAAAGCATCATGCTCATCAGAACATGGATTTCATCTATGTGAGCAAAAGAAGAGTACCTAATGGACCTGATCCCATTCACAACAGGTACATATTTCTCTCCTTTTTCATCTTCCCGGAAAGTGTAAACTAAGAAATTTAATCATCTTGATGATTAGTCCAATTTTCGATAGCTTGAAATTACACATTACCATCTTTATCCCGATAACAAACTGAAAATTTATACTTATGCCGAGTTCTTCTTTCTCTCTTTTTTTCTGGTTCTTTGTTGGGTGAATGATTAGTATAAAAGGAAATGGATAGGTGAATCTTTTTTGCATATAAAATATGATATCTATTAAGTAAAAGAGATCACAAAATCGTTAGACATGCAGGAAAGCAGACAATGGTTGTTACTCTTTAACTAAAGCTTCTTTAACTATCAATCTTTCTCTTATTTTGATGAAATAAAGACATTGGGGAAAGAATTTGACCACTTTAAATCTGTGGTGGGAAGAAAACAGTTTATTTCCTCTCCAATGGAATTCAAATATTCAAATAATTGTTGAAAAGAGAATATCTAATTATGTTTCACTAAAAAACTGCTTTCTGGCAACAACTTTCCACTTCATACTCATGCCTCTAGTTATATCATTTCTCCTTTTTCTTCTTCAGGAGAGCATCAAAGTCCAGACAACCACCAGGTAGAATCTGATTCTTGAAGAGAAGAAGCTTGAAATTTCGAAGAAGAAGAAAAGAATGTTTTTATTTTTAACACTTTATCAACCCTTAGAAAATCAAGAAACAGAGATGTATTACAATATTAAAACTTTGTTATGGCCAGAAAATTGTGAGTGCTGTTTCCAAATTTCCTTCTGCTTCTAAAACAGGCTGCTGCATGCTCCAATCTTGTAGCTTATAAAGTTGATTACTCGTTAAAAGTTTTGGGGAATTTTTATGTGGGTACTGAGAGAATTTGATCACCTTCGTCTCCTGCCAAAAAAGTACAAGAACAACTTTAATTTGGAAGAGGCCCACCAGAATGTGTTTTCATTTTCATTTCAGTTTTTGCATGAAAATACATGAACCAAGCTGATAATATTTGGAAAATTGGAACAGAGTTCAAGAACTGTTGCAGTACCCGTACATTATGAGCAAGCTTTGTTTGTGACTTTCAGAATTTGATCTATGCATTATTATCAGTATTGTTATTTTATTGAATTGGCTTTAATTTCTGCTGCTTCTTCTTCTTCTTCTTCTTCTTCTTCTTCTTCTTCTTTCACTTTGTTTTATTAAATCTTTCTTCGCTGCTTTGTTTGTTTATTTTTCTATTTTCTGATTTGATTTTGAATGGTTCGAGAAGGAGTAGCAAAGACTCGGTCCAAAGTAAATTGAAAGGCCTTTTTGTTGCATGGGAGACAGATTCTCTTCTCGTGCAGTGCTTTTGCTTCTTGAAAGTTATATATGTCCTAATGATACTACACCCCCAAGGACCTCATATCACTCTTAGTTAAAGTTAACTTTAGTGGTTAAGGGTGTTTCTAAAAGTGCTTTACTAAAAGCATTTTTGAAGAACAGTGTCTTTTCTAAAAGCACTTACAAAAGATTTTTGAAAATAATACTTATCAAAGTACTTCTTTGTAAAATTATATCTCCAAAAGAACATGTACAATCATTAATTTGGCTCTGCAACATTGCAAAATATGGACTGAATGCAATGTACTAGTGATGATAAGCGCTCAGACGATGTTCGATTCATTTCATTGTCCAAATGCTACCATATTTGAAAATTAAGAGACAAGAATCTGATGAATTCTGCTTATCAAAATGGCCAAACTCAGTTTTCAATGTCAGAACCTAAATTCACTGGTAACATCTGTCTCTAATATTGAAATGATCTAGGCATTTGCATACTCCCAACTGTGCTGGCCTACTAACACTTCATCTGTCAGCAGAAATAAGTAATCAGCAATTGGCTTGACTTGCAAAGCAGGCAACAAAAGCATTAGCCTGCTTCTGAAAACAAAACTTGTTCTGCAGAACTCCATAAGTTTCAAAATGCAAATCATTCGGTATTTTTTCGAATGGGATAGGAGCATGATAAGCACAGAAGAAAATGTGCAACAAATGATCTTTTTACACTGATATTAAATTCTGTTTCAAGCTTCATTCCTCTTTCCAATCAAATTTGTAAGGCTAACATACAGTATGAGAGGCATAGAAAAGGTCCCAAAGGATCGCGGAGTATCAGAAACTGTTGACAATAACACAAATAACAAACGAATAGATTTCTCAACATTCAAGAACCTAAGGTTTGATAAGTTTATTGTATGATACAAGTATATATAACAAATTAGAAAATACAGAGGAAATGGAAATTGAACCATTTACTTCAAGAGTTTTTGGATGACTTATCACCAAAATGTGTCTTTACACTGGTTCAGTATCTTGCCGGTGGAAAATTAGCGGAAACTCATCATACCGTTCTGAGAAACCATTTGCTGAGCCAATGGTATTCAATGATTGATAAACTTGGTACATAGTCCATCTGTCCTTAGGCCTAGAAACCACACAATGATATGCAATTTTCAGAAACTGCAAAATTTCATCGTCGTATCCTTTTCCGCAGAGGCACTTGTCAATAGCATCCTTATTTCTGCCAGAACTTGAGAGCTGATTTACCCAGTCCACCAAATTTCCTTTTAATCCTTCCTTGGAAGTGCTGATTTCAAGCGGCTTTCGCCCAGTCACTAACTCAAGAAGCACAACACCAAGTCCATACACATCTCCCTTCAATGAAGCAACCATTGTGGTAGAGTATTCTGGAGCTATATAACCAAATTCACCCAAATCACCATTGATAAAACTGCTTTCATCCGAAGAAGTCATAAGCCTGGCCAATCCAAAATCCATTATCCTTGCATCAAAGTCCTCGTCAACAAGAATCACATTTGAGCATATGTTTTGATGCAAGAACGGAGGTTGGCATCCATGGTGAAGCCAAGCTAGACCTCTAGCTGCTCCCAAGCCAATCCTAAATCTTGTCGGCCAATCTAGTTCAGTACCATTTCCGTGCAGCAAAGAATACAAAGTTCCATTCAACGTGTACTTATATACCAATAACTTCTCCGCCTCCACAGCACAAAATCCCAACAGGGGTGCTAAATTTGGATGCCTAAGTTGTCCTAATCGGTTCATCTCATTACGAAACTGCTTCTCACCAAGCTTGCAAGTATGAAGCCGCTTGACAGCAAGCACTGATCCATCAGGAAGCATGGCCTTATATGTAGTTCCTGTCCTAGTCGAAATTATCACATTTTCGGCAATAAAACTGTTTGTAGCTGCCATTAAATCAGCTAATTTAACTTTCACAAGGGGTTTTTGAAATAAAGAAACTTGAGCAAGCTTGTGGGACCTCAATCTTTCTGCCCAACGGCTATCATCATCTTTTCCAGTTCCATACCCTCTTTTCCTTCTCTTAACCCATCTCAAGTGGTACCACCACCAGAGTCCAAAACCTAACAACAATGATGCCGTAGCACCGAAAACCCCGGCAACAATTATGATTGCAAGATTCCTCTTGCTCAATCCTCCACACTTTGATCCTAAAGGCGCCCCACAAAGTTCAGTATTTCTAGCAAAATCAGCCTTGTCAAACCCATTGAAAAACGGAGGAATTGTTCCTGATATATCGTTATTTGCCACAGAAAATTTCTTAAGCCTACCTAAATTGGACAATTGGTAAGGTATTGGTCCTGTGAGATGATTATTTGAAAGAATTAAAGTATTCAAATAAATACAATTTCCAAGATCAGGGGGAATTGGACCTGAAAAACCATTGCTCGAAAGATCAAGGTATACTAAATAAGGCAACCAATTGCATATCTGGGCAGGAATCGTACCAGACAAATCATTGGCTGAGAGATCAAGTTTCTGCAGGCTCCGACAGAATTGCAAATCTTCAGGAACTTCTCCTGCCAATTTCATTTCCCTTAATTCCAGGTTGAGAATACGATTTTCCTTGTCATTCCAGCACGAAACACCAACAAATTTGCAGATGAAACCAATTGAAGCGTTTTCAAAACTCCATGAACTCAGCTTCCCCTGAGGATCAAGCAGTGATTTCTTGACCCCTTCCAAGCATTTCACATCATCTTCTGCAACAGCTGGTGATACAAAACTTGAAAAATTCATCCGCGTTATTATCAAAGCTAAGAAAAAGATTTCAAGATAGCTTAAAACTTGGATTAAACTCTTCATGGTGAACCAAACCAATATCCAAAAAAAAAGTCAATTTTTTCGAGCTCAAGTCTCAAAAATATGAACTTGATTCATAGAATGATGCTTACAGGACTAAGAAAAGCAACTTCTGGTGATTGCAGGAAAATTCAAGGCCATAAACAAGAAAGAATAATATGGTTTACAAGCAAACGTTCAGAATCGTGTGATATTGACTTCAATATTTCTGTATTAGAAATAGGAATGCTAATTACATGGAGACCTGTATGCATGTAGTAGTTGCTTTTTGCAGTAGAGGGAAATGCTTAATGGAAATTTTGTCCATGTTGGGTGTGATTACGATGATTACAGCTTCTTTGACTAAAGAAGACATAAATTAGAGGGGGATTAATCAAGTGTTTTTGCCTTTTTGACTAAGAATTTGTGGTCAGGTCCATGAAAAATGGTCTAGTTGGATGATGCACGAAAAGATTATTATATTTTTAAAATTATAGGTGAATAATTATGTACATTGTCTATATGAATGCATATTCTCCATCCATGGGGATTTTGCTTAAACAGACAACCAATCGAATTACTGCGATTTGGGTTTGATACTGCAAACAAGATTATCTAGTTGATGGTGGAAAGTTTTTGGGTCACTTCATGGCCATTATTCTCATATAGACTGAATAAAATTTTCACCTTTTTTCAAGCTAAAACTTGTATTTAATTGGAGTGTTGAGATTTTAATCTAATTATTTAAAATATTTGAGTTTAATAATAAATGTCATAATCTTTTGTAGGCCAAAAGTTGTAGGTAGGAGGATTCATAGTTGGTGTGGTCAAAAACTTGGAATCAAAGAAACAAAATGGGTGTTGCATGAGGCTACTTTCAGTAACTTTGTTTGATTTTTAACATCAGAAGCAACTTCCACAAGCAACTTGCCACCTCAAAAGCAGAATCAATCAATGACTTGGGCTTTCGGCTTTGGGTTTTATTCCTAAATGGCCCAAAAAGTGTCAATAAAATCAAAACAAAATCAAAAATTATTAATTATTTATTTTTACATTCAAAAATATTTCTAATAATTTATTAAGAAAAAAATATATAAAAACATACATGTTTGATATTTATAAGCTACAAATTATTTTAAAAAATTATTAAGGTAGTATTTTATTGTCATTTTAAAAATATAATTCTTATACTTTTAATTTTTTAGTAAGTGAATTTTATAATTAAAATAAAAATAATAAAAAGATTACATTATTATTTATAACAAGTAATTAATAGAAGGATAATTAATAATTTTATATTTTTAATAAAAATTAATTTTTTATTATTTTTATATATAAATCTATTTATTTGTTATTATGATAAATTTTGAAAAGGTTTCCGTTAATAATTTAATTAAAAAATAATTTCGATTTTAATTAAAAAAATATTAACATCCACATGGCAGTTTGAAGGATTTCAAATTTTAAAAATTTGAAAACCGGAGCCTTAACCGCGCCTTTCAAGTAGAAAGCAGATCATTGTGGAGATCTCCCGGTGGCCCACATTTTGTTGCGCGCCTTAACGCAGAACACAACGACGCCGTATTCAGCTCCCAACCAGAACTTTCTTTTACCATCTGGGAACGGAATCTCCCAACAGACAAAAATCTGTCTGTAAATTCGACCCGCGATCCGGGGCAATCAGGTAAATACATAATCAGCTTCCAGCTCCTGACAGATAAGTTTGTTAAATTTTCTCTAAAACCTTCCAAAAACAAGCCCAAGCCCATTTCTCCATACATGGAAGAATTAGAGGTTTCTTTTTTCTTTTTTTTTTTCCTTTATTTTCTGATAATATTGGAAAGAGTTTTCTGTTTTTTGATTTTTTTTTGGGCTTTTTTAAATTATCGTAATGTGTTTGTTGTTTCCGGCGCTGTAGAAGATGGTGGCACTGAAGAAGGCGTACGCGGAGATGATTTTGAACACGGCGAAGGAGGCGTCAGCTCGGGTACTGGTTTCTGAGTCCAAAGCGGTGCGTTTGGAGAAGGATCTGTATAGCTCCAAAGAAGAGGCGCTTCGTTTGCTTGTACGCTTGAAACAAATGATCGATTCAAAGGTAATTTATCGTGAACAAAATTCGAATCGAATGTTGCTGGTGTGATTATGTTGTTGTTTTTGTTTTTCTTTTATGTTAGATGCTTTGTTGTGCGTTTAAATTTTAGGATGATACTTACGGCTCGCAATGGAGTTTTCTGTGTTGTCGCTAAAACAAAATCGAGTGATTTTTCGTTCGAAATTGTGGGTTAGATTTTGGAGTTAGTGATTATTTTCTGGTTGTCCGGTCTTCTTTTTAAATTTTTTGAGTACAAATTTATGAATAACCTGTTGATCGCTGAAACATTGTGTGAAAATGTGTTAATGGATGGTTGATTTGGACTATACAATTCAGTGATGGTAGAATTGAAACTAGTTCCAAGAATTAAGCAGTAGTTCCTGTTAATGTTGATTGGAGCGTGAGTGTTATAATTTGTAATTTGCTATTTGATTTTAGTTTCTTATGAATCTGTTTAATTTATAAAATGTGTTATATATTCTTTTCTGAAATTTGAGTTTCTTAATTAGCTTAGTATTTTTGTTTAGTAGGTTTATTGACTTTTGTTGTAGTATTAGTTTTTTCTTTGTTTGTGATGTGTGTGTTTATGCATCTTTTGCTTCACTTTGGAAATTACATAGTGAGCTTGTTTCAATGAGGTATGAGGTGCGTATTGGTGAGAATGCTCTTCATTTTTACTTATTTGCACGTATTTTAACTATATAACAAAATTCGTAATTAATCAAACTAACTAGAGATATCATTTTGGTACTACTGAAGAACGTTATGAAGCTCTGTAGAAGTTCCTGCCTTGATATACTTTTTCTTAGAGATTCTATGCCATTGATACTGCATTGATTATATTTGCTTCTTTACAGACAAAGGAAGCTGAGGTAACATCCTTGACCCAGCAAAGAAAGATTG
This sequence comes from Swietenia macrophylla, assembly GCA_032401905.1. NCBI lineage: Eukaryota > Viridiplantae > Streptophyta > Magnoliopsida > Sapindales > Meliaceae > Swietenia > Swietenia macrophylla. The sequence continues at coordinate 3,789,882 of CP135577.1, forward strand.
ATGAGCTTGAAGCACAGCTGCATGAGGCAGAGGATGTCATAACAGATCTCAGGTCAGAGTTGAGATGGGTTAGGGATAAATTAGAGAAGGTGAGGAACAATCAACTGCAGCCTCTGAATGAACAGATTAAAAAGGAAGATACATATACTGACAAAAATAAGACAGTTGAGACTGTCATACCTTCAAGTTCAAACTCCCAGCTTGAAGGTGTGACTACTTCTGACATGGGGAACAATCCATTGAATCTGAGAACTTTGGATAATAGGAACTGCAGTACCATGCAACGAACTGAGAATTTGAGTGTTACTCATTTGGATAACAATGACGATCATACTCCCAATTTAGCCTCCACAATTGAGAGAAGCAAGCAGCCTGAGCTTTACAGGAATGAATGTACTCAGAAAATCTGTGCACTTGAAAGAAATTTGGTCAGCAGGAATTTGCCTCAATTGGGCAATATTGATGGTCAACACACCCTCATAAAGAATGAGTTGATGATTGAAACAAGTGATAAGGTTATAACTGCACCCTCTCCTAAGACAAAAAGTGTAGACATGGCTAAGAAATATTCTGGAGCAGAAATAAAGAAGCACGTTAAGGTTCGCACAACGAGAAGAAGGAAGACTCGCTTTGGGAAAGCCAAAGCTGCCATATGCAGGTCTCGTCCTGGTCACCCTAAGAAACCCTCTCGGTTATCTGCTGTTCCTTCTCGTTGTAAATCTTTCTCGGTCAATAGCAATGTTAGATCTGAGTTGGGTGTGCATACTTTACCTTCTTTCAAGGCTGGTAACATGGAAATTGGGAAAATCTTTAGTGACTTAGATGAAAAATTGCCACACTGGCACAAGAGAAGCTTTAATGAAGAGGAGATTAAAATCAGTCAAAAAGGCAAAGAAAATGTGAGCATGCAACATAGGGATATCACTGCTACCCTATTCCCGTTTCCTGATCAGCTCATCAAACCTGGTCAGCTATCTTCTGTTGTCAACCGTGGTGTGCTTTATTCATTTGCCATACGTGGGANCGTGTTCCTGAGCAAAGGTCTTAACCCTACACTGCTGGTTGCATAACATGAAAAATACATAGATACCTAGTAACTGCCGCTTTCATATTTCATTCTCATTCACACTTCCATTTCCATTACGTTCAACTGTTTCATTCCAATTTCCTCATTTTAGTTAGAAAATTTATATCTACAACAGTTGCCCTCATTGGTCAATAAGTGGTATAGTTATTAGAAACCTCAGTGATTATGTAATAACTGGTATTAGATTGCGGCGGGCATAATGTTATTTACTGAAGATTGATGCTTCGAGGTTAAATTCTGCTTTCTATGTCTTGTTTTAGTGCTGGGATGTTGCCGGGGAAAAGTGGGGAAATGGTTCTTCCTAAAGTCATTCAATGAAATGACATGAAAAACAATTTTGCTCATCTTTGAGGGGACCTTTTATTCTTTACCAAATCATTTGGTTATCTCTTCCTAACTTTTTCTTTTTTTTTAAACTTTCATTTACATGCTTAAAAGGGAGTAAATTGTTTCTGTTGATTTACACGCCCGAGAGGGAATGATTGAGAAGCTAAAAAATGAATTCCAAATAGAATTCTCATTTTTGTCTTTCTAATTTCAAAATTTCTATTGTTCAAATTAGAAATCCAATCTATTTTTATTTGTGTGCCTTTTTCAGTCGTAGTTTAAACTTAAAATAAAATAATAAAAATAAAAATTTGTAGCCTTTGGGTTGGTTGTGTCTATTCTTGGGCAACTAACAAGCACTTTTTTGTAATAAAATTTATAGAAACTGTTAATTGAGATTATTTTATTACATAAGTATATTAAATGTAGTAAAATTATTTAATTAATAAAATAATATAATTTTATGTATAAATAATAAATAATAAATTATTATTTAATTAATATGTTAAAAAATTATAATTTATTTATTTATTTATTTATCATTAATACATAATTTTTTTTATTTTATTGAGTAAATAATTTTATAACATCTGTTATAAAATCATTTGTTTAGGATTTTATTAATTTTTTATAAATTATTGAGAAGCTGGGTGACTTAAATTTATTTTCCAAAAAGAAAACTGTTATCCAATAACTTTATCATGCTTACATACATATTTATATATATATATATATATATAAATGATTGATTGATTTACCGTTTAATCCAAGATTGAGGAACGGGACAGAGTGGGGGTTCATTTTCTGATGATATGGGTGTGGAAGCAGGCGTGCTTTTTCGATCGTCACGCCTCTTTTTTTTTTGCTCTCTATCATCCGGCAAATTACTGTTTGCCAATCAGCTCTTACAGATTCCTCTGCTGCTGCTTTTTCAAAAGCACGCGTTCTTTTTCTTTTAACTTTTGAATTGGAAGAATTCCCACTTGGATATGTGCACTTACTGCGGACATATTCTCCAAGTATAATATATATATATATATACATATATAATAATTACGGAAAATTATTATAGGTCATGACTTATTTGTGAGTGAGTTTCTCTTATAGAAAAAAATAATATCTGCATATAAGCTATTAGGCAAAGTTATGTCAGCACTCACAAAATTTTTTTATAAAATTCTTTATTAAAATGTTAATAATTACAAAAATATATATCACATCTTATAAAAAAATGTTGATACATCGATTTTATTTTAAGATTATATTGATTGTGCATTATATGGAAATTAAAATAATTGAAGTAATTCAAACATGTGGGTTTGGGATTTGATTATGAATAATTGTTTTTGTTCTTCAGATAATAGAAGCACTTCTTTATCAATTTTTATAGTGCTTGGCATTGCTATTTGTTAAAAACACAAAACAAATTAGCAATCTCGAAGCAGTGGGCGGTGGCAGGTCTTTTTGTATGGGCCACAGTGCACTGCATCAGCTCAATCAGCAAATGCAAATGCACGCCAAGACCAAACATATGCAATCCTACAATACAAAAAATAAAATCCTATGTTGGAGCAATCATATGTAGTAACTTGTAATAATCCAGTTTCAAGGATTAATGTTTTCTTGTCTCCCTTGCCCTCTGCACTTTGAATTTTTATCAGTCACAGTCTCTGATCATCACAGCTGGCCCCTCTCTGACGACCCCCCACCCTCGGAAGATTGCCCTTCGAAGATTATATTATAAATAACCCTATTGACCAACTTCTTACTTGAGAAGAAAATTGAAGGAGAATCAATGGAGGAGAAGAGAGAGTTTGTGAAGAAGGAAACAAAGGAAAGAGAGTTTGGAGATGAAAATGCAAACACGGTTTTGTTTACAGCAGGCGCAGCTCTTCTAATGGTGGGTTTAAAAAGAGCTGTGATGATTTTTTTCATTGAGCAGTGGAGATTGTGGGTTTTCTTCATTCTCAATCTTGTGCTGTTGGCTATTTTCTTCACATCCATGCACTTCAAATCAAGTGATGATAGCAAGAAGAAGACCAAAAAATGTGGTAGTGAAAATGAAGAAAAGAGAGAGTGTGTGTATTGGTCTTGCGATGAACATGTTGAAGCAAAGCACATCTGCAAAAATAACAAGTTGCAGAGAGAATCAAGGGATGAGAATGAAGAAGCAAGCATGGAAGAAGAAGAAGAAGAAAAGGAAGAGGAAGAGGCTGAGTTTGAGCCTCCTCGGCTTTCAAAAGAAGAGTTGAATGAGAGAGTGGAAGCATTCATAGCAACATTTAGGCAGCATTTGGTTTTGGATGCAAGAAAAGGAAGAGAATTACAGTACATTTCCAGGCAGCAGAAACAACCTGAGAGATTTAAGAAGTTACAGAAGAGTTGAACGTCTAACACCAACATTTTCACTCAAGGAGGTAGGAGTTGTGTTTTGCAAGCTAATTAGCAGGAATTTCATTACTCTGTCAAGACTTAATTGAATTTTAATCTATATTAATTATTGTACTCAACTCCAAAATTTTGGATGCGAATTCGTAATTCTTTTATCCAAGTAAGTTTTGCACTGCATTTCAAGAGAAATGGAGGAGTTGTAGAAGTGATATCAGTCTTAAGAAGTTTGTTAATTTTCTTTTCTAAGACTTGTATTTTTTTCCCCGCAAGAAAGCAGAGAACTTGTCATCTGCAACTCCACAAAGCAGCCGACTTGTCGTTCATAACCGTGCACGACATATCGGCCTCTACAAAATTATCCTAAACTGGACGAGATTAGTACGTATAAAATTGCTCTTCTTCAAAAAAAAATTTATTTAAAAAATAATTTATTAATTTAATAATTAAAAATAATTTTGTTCAAATATTAAAATTTTAATTTTAAACATAAAAAATTTAAAATCAAACTATAAGTAGAAAATAAATTTATAATTTGTATCATTACGATGAAAAATTAATTTTAATAGTATTCTATTTTAGTATCACTTCTTTATTAAAAAAGAATTCATTAAAAAGAATTCACAAAAAAAAATTAAAATAATGAATGATTATTTTATTTTTTTTTCTTCAACTGTTTTTTAATTTTCATTACATTTTACAAATTTTTTAAACATAATTAAGAAATTAAGAATTATAATAAAATAATTAAAAATTATACATATATATATATATATATATATATATAACTAGATGTACCGTATACCCTACCGCATATACGTATATGGCTAAGATTCAAAGTTTGAAACAATAGATATGAGCTAGTTAAAGCAGTTAAATGAAATGAAAAAGACCATTTATGGTTGAGGTTGATAGGTAACTACATAGACCACAATCTCATCTACTTCTCGTTAGAATGTCGCAACCCGGGGAAAGCTACACCACCTATTATTATTAATATCGTCTCCCCAAAAATAATAAAAAAATTTATTATTATGTCCCCAAGCTTAAACACGAGCATGTGCTCTCCTATTTTAATGTCTAATAATTATGTATACCTTTGCACTTTATTACAACTGTCATAAATATTTCATGCCCCTGAGATACAAGTACAATTAGAATGGATACAGTTTGATTCGAATTAATTTAAGTTGAATTTTAAATTTAAATTAAATTAAACTAAATTTTATACAAAAAAAAAAATTCAATCAAATCAATCACTATTGATTCAATTTAATTTAATTTTAATTTTAAAAATAAATTAATTTAATTAATTTATTTTAATTTAATTTAAATTATAAATCAAAGTCGTTATGATTAATTTATATTTATATTTTTAAATTAAAATCAAAGCAATTTATTTTTAAATTGATTCAAAACTGAACTCATCACTTAGTTTGATTATGTCCACACCTAAACACAATGACTAAAATAATCAAATACTGAAGTTTGAACCCACTAACATCACACGATTTTATTCTTATTTACAGTAAGACTAAGAGAGAAATTAATTTATAATACTATAATATTTACAAATATTTTAAAAAAAAAAAAGACAAACTCAAGAACAGTAACTCCTAATACGCAATCGAAATTGTAGGGTTATGGAAAAGAGGGATGCAAAAAGTTCCACCACAAACACAATGTTGCAGGGGTACGTACCATTACTGCTATTGGCCATATGATCTGTACTGGTTCTTGGACTGACTGGGGCGAGTTTCTGGCTTTGACAACGACTTTTCAAGCATATTAATTATGATTATTGAATCAAGAAACCAACAATTGTTGAAAAAGTACTTGACTTCGATCTACATCTAACTCATTCATCATCATTTCCTCCTGACCAGAAATTCATTACTACATATATCAAATTTTTATCCAATAAAATACAAAATTTACCGTATAACAAATTATATCAAATTCTCACAACATAGTGAATATCCAATCATCGTTTTCTAAAATAAGAATGGCCGTATGATTGTATCAAGAATTATTGGAATGTAACAGACTCAGGGATGTGTAAATGCTAATGGTCCATCCTATGTTTACCCTATATTGTATTAGGGTGTTTGAGTTGACTACTCATTTCATAATAAGCTTTTTATCACGTAAAAATCAACGAGACATACGTGACCAGCACCACCACGTACCAGTTCTAACAATCAAGGAAATGATAGAACCTTGTGGTTACCTTTCAATTTCAAACTGATTAAATTACACCATGAAACATGGGAAGCTTATTCATTTCATTTCCCAACTAATGCAAGCTCCATGCCTGTGACTTTTATATTCTTCCCTCTCTTGGAATTATAACTACAGAGATTTTTTTTTTCTTTGGGTCTAAGTTTTGTGGGTTTGTCTCTTTCTTCCTTACTTTAAATTCTCATTTCTTTGGTACAGGGGCGATTTACACGATTAATTCTTAACTGCAAAATCTACGTTTAGGATTGAAGTTGACATGGTAGAAACAAGAAGCTAGCATCAGCCATGTTTGGAGGCAAACGGGTTTCATCTGGAGAAGGTGGGAAAAGTTTCACAAGGGTATAACCAATTCCACATCTTCTTGCAATTTGTACTCTATGGATAGCAAGAACCAGAGGACAAGATCTAGTAGGTTTTACAAGTGGTTTAAGAGAAGGCACAAGGGACCCCAAGCTTACCATTTGGGTGAAGTTTCGGGTTAGCTTCTTATATTCTCTTATTCTTCTTGTAACTGCTAGCTTTTTATTATCTACCTCTGGCTAAAGATTTGGTGTGTTTGGTTTCATGTAACTGGGTTAAGTTTCTTGCAGATGCAGTTGAACATGATGGGCATGAAGACATGGATGATATTGAAGTTAGGTCAACGGAGATGGATCCCTGCACTTCAACTAATGAGTTAAGGTGCGGTTTTCTACAACTATTTTTTATAAGAAGGGCTACATTACGACATTATGCTGTTTTGTTTTACATATGGTTCGATCATTTTATGTTTTTTGTTTCAGAATATTTGTGGGCACTTGGAATGTGGCTGGAAGATCTCCTGAAGGAAGCTTGGCTGTAGATTTGGATGAGTGGCTAAATCTAAAGGATGCCGCGGACATTTATGTCCTTGGGTATGTAATTACTCATTGAAATTTCATCATTTTATGTTCATCATATCTACATAATCATCAACCTAGAGTCTCGTTAGACATTAACTTCATAACTTCTCCTCCAACAGATTTCAAGAGATAGTTCCCTTAAAGACCCGAACAGTTATAGGAGCAGAAGACCCAACAGAAGCAACAAATTGGAACCTACTTATAGGGGAAACGCTCAACAACAAGTATAGATGCCCTTGGTCGACGCCTATGTTCAATGACCATATTTCAAATGACAACTACCAGTTTGATACAGAATCTGAGAGGAGGAGAAGTGTTAGCAGCCATACCAGGATGACGATGAAAGACAGGTCAAGAACTGAAAGTGAGAAGTTGTATTGGGGCAGTAAGTACAAGCTCATGGTGAGCAAGAAGATGGTGGGAGTGTTTATAAGTGTGTGGATGAGAAGAGAATTGCTCAGAAAGTATTGCATTTCAAATGTGAAAGTTTGTGCAGTGGCTTGTGGCATTATGGGGTATTTGGGAAACAAAGGTTCGGTTTCAGTAAGCATGTCAATTGAAGGTACAAGTTTTTGCTTTATAGCTGCACACTTAGCTTCTGGTGAGAAGAAAGGTGATGAAAGGCGGAGGAATCACCAAGTTTCAGAGATTTTTAGACGAGCTTTATTCTCTCGATCTCCTAAAGACGATGACAATTCTCATCCCTTCACCATCTTAGGACACGAGTAAGTGGTCCTTCTTCTCTCAACGAACACAAGATTTCTAGGTCACCTAATTAAATAGCCAGTTCTAAGATTTTGTACTCACATTTAATAAACCTTTTGTACTCAACTTCTAACATTTGAAATTCGACAACTGTTAAACTATCAAGCTTCTATTTCAAGTTTCTAAAATTATACCTCTTAAGACAATAGTCTATAGCTCAAGTAAATGCAGTGGTAGAAGTGGGAGTAGAGAATAATGAAGGAAACTATTTTAGGTGATTAACTGGGGAAGCAATTTAATTGAAATCAAATGTTTTATAATGAGCAGTCAAATATTCTGGTTCGGGGATCTCAACTACAGGTTGTACTTGGAAGACAATTTAGCTAGGCATCTGATAATGAAACAAGACTGGAGAGCATTGCAAGATTTTGACCAGCTTCGAAGGGAACAAAAAGAAGGTGGTGTATTCCAAGGCTGGAAGGAAGGAAACATTGAATTTGCCCCGACATACAAGTATTCTTCATCAAATTGTAATCGGTACGCCGGTGGAGCTCCGAGCAGATCAGGAGAAAAGCACAGGACTCCAGCATGGTATAATTAATCAACCATAGTGTTAGATTTTTATTGCTCTCAAGTCCTAATCCGCAAGGCACATATCCTGGTCTATGTGGAGAGATAAAGCTTAAACTAAGTTCGTTTATTTCTATATGAAATTTATGGATAGGCTAACAAGAATTATTCATGGATCTGATGGCAGGTGTGATAGAATTCTATGGTATGGAAAAGGAGTGAAGCAGCTATTCTATTTTCGCAGTGAAAGTAAGTTCTCTGATCATCGTCCAGTCTCTGCTCTATTCTCTATACAAGTGGAAGTAACGAGGTCTACCAGTCCAAGAGGTGTTCAAATGTAGACTTTCCAACATAATGCCTCCAAAAGAAACTGTATGTTCTGACCATCTGAATATTTAGATGTCTTCTTAGACTCTATAACAATATAACACTTAAAACAAGACAATTTTGATTAAATGAATCAAATAGGCTTTTCTAGGAATGTGTTTTTTTTTTTTTTGGTTATTGTATACGATCCTTGTTATAATTAAGAAACATCAATATTTCAGGATCCAGCAAAACTGATGAAGAGGCCAAATCTACATTGTCATCAATAATGGTGAAAGACACGGAATCATCACCGACACATTGGAAAATCAGTAGATTAAACAGGTAGAAGTTGACAAAGATGATCTTTGGCTGGTTGTGTTGCTGCAGGCTGGCCGGTGGGGATATGCTATTATCTCTAGAATTTCTGCCCGTTTTGTCCTTGAGGAGGGGGTTTTATGACTAGGCAATAGAAAGCTAGACCCCACAGATACAAAGAAAAGTTCATCATGACATAAATGTAATTAATATTTTTTTGGATGTGTGTCCTCGATCAAGAGCAATATGGAATTTCCCAGCGAAAAAAATAATAAATAAAAAATGTAACCACGGTTCAAGCATAGATGCATTTCAGATGTTATTAGAAATAATGTGAAGCAATTTTTATGAGAATTCAAAATGAAAAAGTCAACTCAAAGCAATTAGCATAATCTTTCTCATTGTTCGTATAAATTGGACTATGTAATTATTTGCCAGAAAACGTGAACTTACTTTGACGTCGAGAGGCAATTGTGTCTAGATAGTTTGAATATAAGTTCCCAGAATCTATAGTCCTCAAGTGCTCCTTTGCAATGCATGATAATGTCAAAAGTTCAAAGGTAGCATTGAAATGTAAAACACTTACAAGAGATCAATTTGCCTCGTCTCGCTTAACACTTCCACGATCTGTTTGTTGCAACCGGGACATACGCACCTCTTCTGCAGCTCCGCGCCAAGAGAAGCAATTTTTTGCTCCAAATCTGAATTCTGCTTGTTACTAGTTAAAGGGGCAATTTCTCATTATAAACAATGTTTAGTTGCAGTAATACTTTCAGACAACTTATTTTAGACCACAAAACCCCGCAAATCCATCCTGCTCTGCACTTGCATTTCCAATCATCAACATGAGGAAAAAGTAAAGCAAGCAAACTTCGAAACATCAAGGGGTTCTTCTAAGGCCCAACGAGGCAGAAGAAGGAATAACACATTGTAAATTTCAAGAAGCAACAAGCTTCCAAGAACTGCTAAACATTTTCTCCACCTTGATAATCAACCAGAGGAAGATAGTTTCCCCAAATTGTCCAAAAAATCATGCCAGCCAAATTGCTTTTCTTTGGAATATGAATTTACGGAGGTCATTCGTTTTCTAAGGTGAAACGGTGAACCTGTATGCACTGTCCATATGTTTAAAATTATGAAAAAATCATTCACCAAAGAATTAATCATCACTGTAAGGACTTGAAGTGTGCTTAAACCATGAACATTAATTTTGGTAACAGCCAAAATAGTTTTAACAAGGATTATCTCGTCAAGTCCTGCAATGATTTTGTTTCTTCCACTATCAACTCCATCGAAGTCACATACCATTTAATTATTATCTAAGACTAAATTCCTTCACGGTGAAACTCTGCGCTGTTTTAAAAAAATGGGAATAGGTTGTATGATTAAATTAATATCATAAAAACGGTTGATAACTAAGATCTAACCACCGAAAAACAATAAAGAAAACAGTTAGAGTGATTAAAATTCAGAATGGTTCAGATTGAAGATAAATAAAGCTGTTGATAGCTGTGTTGGTTGGCAGTTAAAGAATGTAAGCTGTCGTGCATTGAGTTGTTATTTTTCTGTTAAGGAAGTTGAAATTCTGTTAAAAGTAGTTAAAGGCTGTTACAAGTAAATGTTGTAGTAAATGTTTACTGAGCTATAAATACCAGATATTGTTAACAGAAGGTAGAAGTCTTTGAGCTGTAATTCAACTGATGCAAAATAGAAAAAATCTCCTGTTTTTTCTGAATATTCTGTGTTTCTGAAAGTTCTTTGCTTGAGTGTTCTTCTGTCTTGCTTGTGTGTATATTCTTGAGTTACTTTGGTTGTTTAGATGGAAAGAATCAACAAAAACTTTAAAAAAAAAAATCTTATTAAATCAAATCAAAAATCCAAAATAAAAAAATAAAAATGAATTGAGAAAAAAAAATTCTTTTTTTGTTATATTAATTTCTCAAACTTGAGAATTCTTTGTAGTATAAAATAATATTTATTTAAAATATTCTAATAATTTCAAGGAGAGTAAAAGGAACTGCATAAATATGTTTCTATGAAAAATTGAAACTATGGGCGGATCTTCTATGCTATCCATTTGAAAAGTTGAATCGCACAGGTAATCACCTGCGGCAGTACCAACACTACTGTCCACTTTTTGAAAATCTAAAGCTAATGATTTTTCGAATGTCCTGTATTAACAAGTAATAGCCAAACAATCAGTTATTTCCCTGTGCAATGATAAGAGCCGAAGTTCACAGACAATTTTAGCACACACAAGGAAATCATTCAAACATGAGAAATAAATTCTATTCTTTAAAATCTTGGCCATCAGACAAGGATAAAATTTGAGCAATGCAAAACACCAAGAACTTAGATGAAATTCTGAGTACTCAAAAACTTATAAAAGAGATGAAATGTAGGTACAGAACCTAGATGGTAGCATAGAAGTTAACAGCCTCGGCAAGGTTGACTGAAAAGAAGTTTCGCTGGTCCTTGAATCTTTTATCACAAGTTTATAAATACACAAACGGATGGAAAAGAGAGAGAGAGAAATTGTGAACACTAAAACTATCACATTCCATGAGAAGATATATTAAAATCAGATCCCACCATTAGAGCAAAGCAAAATTTGATAATCCATGAGATTATGTCTATGTTTGTAAATACTACAAGAAACAAAGAACAAAATTAACAATGAACTAAAAGTGACATGATATAAATGAAAGAGACAAACCTTATTTTAGCATTCAACTCATACATTTGACTAAGAAAGCCATCTCTGCAAACAAAAGCGAAAAGAAAACGCAACAAATCATAACGTTCCAAATTTAGATTTTTGAAAGAACAGAAAAGCTCAATGACGTAAAAAGGCTATCAATGGAAATATAATTGCGCACCGTAAAGCTTCTTCTTCATTCTTTGCGAAATCCAAGCACAAATTTTCATTCAGTCAAGTTCAAGAGAATAAGACAAAGCATCAATAACATAAGATTGCATAATATATAAATGTATTTGTCGGTATATTCAACATATAAAGAGAAACAAGTCAATGCCTAGGTCAGTACCTTAAGGGCCTCCACTTCAGATCCAACGGTAGAAATTTCATCTTGTATGGAAGAAATTCTCGACTGCAATTGATTCAAACAACAATTCAATCAAACGTATACAGATTTTACAGAAACAAAAATGAAAATAAAAAATCAAGCAAACCTCTAAGGCTCGGAATGCGGTGTTGTTTAAAGCCAATTTGACCACGTAGCCTTCAAGTTCTTTCTCAGTTGTTTCTTTGTATCGCCCAGCCTCTTCTCGCTCCGCGTTTGCCGCATCTAACATCAATTGAAGTTCTTCAATTCGTTTCTTTAGAAAAATCACTCTTCTCTCTGCATGTACGGACTCGTTTTAATCAATTTTCAAACTCCCGTTTGGTTGCGGAGAAAATGTAAGACAACCAGACATTAGAACTTCCATCCTCGAGCATGTACGAACTCTTTTTCACACTGCGCGAAATTTGCAACCTCCATTTGGTTACCAAGAAAATGCAGGAAATTGAGGAGAAAACAGTAATCAATATTTGAAACTACGGTCAGTTATTAATTTACGCATCTCCAAGCTTGTACGAACTCGATTCAGTTCCTCACTGCACAAAATATTGAATCTCCGTTTGATCGCCGAGAGAAAAGAAAGACGCTCAAATTTTTGAATGTTCACCAATGTATTAGTCAACATATGACTAAACTTCGAGATAGTCATTCGCCACAACGAGTTCAGTTCTAGCGTGATAATATTTCCATACTGTCTATTCTCGAGAACCGAACACGCGCATAAACATATTGAAGAGACTGAGGGGATAGAGACTGTACGGACACTGACGTCCTCGAGATTTTTGAGGGGCGAAGTCTTGAATTGAGGTTAGGGGTTGCTTCTTTGGATCGATCCCCGCCATCGCTGCCTTTCCCTCTCGTTCTTTTTGCGCTGCCAGTTCAAATTTTAAACTCTGGTTATATAAAAATAAAATAAAACGGTAACGGTAGAACAGAATTCGAGCTGGATTTTATTTTCCCTCTTTATATGGACCCTCTCCTCCCAATACTTAGCCCAAAAAATATTATAAAAGGGCCGGCCTGGACCTGAAATCAAAATCTTTACGGCGACGACAACAATAATAATAATGTAATTAAAAATTCTCAATAATATTATATTATGATCCCTCGTCACAGCAAAAGCAGAAACCGTCGATTCCGGCTTTTAACAGTGGCACAACTAGCTGAAGAAATTTGAAAGCACGCTTGAAAAGCAGCAAAGTTGCGTCCTTATCATTCTCCCAACTAGCAAGCAATGGATACTTTCAACGAGCTGATCATTCAGCCATGAAAGCAAGCGCGCGCGCGCACGCACAAACAAGTTTCATCATAATTGATAACTGAAACTAGTTTCATCATAATTGACAAACGAGCGTTTGTCAATTATTTTAACCGCTGTGCTTTATGAATATAGTGTACGACAGAAACACTCTAGAGTAGAAGCGCACATTTGAGTTTCAAAGTAACCATAAATTTACTAGCCAGCGAGCTAGACAAATCTTGAAAGGATCAAATCCCATGTGAGGTTGTTGGTTGAGATGGGGTTTTTCAGAATTGACAAGTCGTGAAATTTGATCCATCCGGAAAACCCGACAGATCGATGCCAAACACTATTTGTAGTTCTGATTTCGCCAACTCTATTAACTGGGTCAATCTGCCATACATGGTTCATCATCCAAACTTCAGTATTTGCACTTTGTGAAGCGGAGAATTTTACATTTTTGTGAAGATAAAGTGATGGGATGACCAAGTTATATATAAATAAATATATTGAGATAGACAGTCACTCTTAGTTGTGCTGCATTTCGTCATGCATGGTTTGATATTCTTTGGTCCATGATGAAGATGATCTGCATATCATATCTTGCGAATCATGGCATGCCACTTAGAAAACTTTAGTGGAGGCATGATAGAAATTTAACATTATTGAGATAATAATACGTCTAAATAGCTTAAATTATACTTCAATGAAACAGCAAACAGACCCTTAAATTAAGCACTTCTAGACAAATAAAAAAAGAAAAAGAAAAATCAGGCTTATTAACATTTAAAAAAGTTAAAAAGAAAGAAAAAAGCACTTTTATTTGAAAATATAATTTGTAGAAGTACTTTTTTGACACATGCATGAAACAAATTATTAAAAATTCACTCGTATAACACTTTAATTTTATTATATACGTAGAAAAAAAATATTTGTAAATCACTTACGATAGTAGCTGCCATTACTAATAATTATTGGTTCTATCAAGATCAAGATTTATTCTCTATTCAAATGCCAAACCAACTAGGAAAGAATCTTCAACTCAAGTTCATCCCCCATTTTATCTTTGTACTGTAGAGTCATTTTCCAATTAATCCTTAAAACTAAATAGTTTTTTTAATATGGTACCAATGATTTCTCTTGATTAAAAATTTTTTGAATTTAAATAGGAGTCTCACGTTAAATGATTAAAAAAAAATTTATAAAATAATATACAAAATAAGTTTATCAGTCTAATGGATTAATTTTTTTAGACCGAATACTTACTCTAACACTTTTTTAAGAATGGATCTGATTCTGAGCACAATACAATTAAACAATATTTAGTGGGAGTTTTCCCTGTTCTATTTTCTAATAATAAGTAAAGCACTTATTCTACCTCTAAAATTCTATTATGTCTCCTTCTCTAGATCTTTTTTGCTACAGTGCATATTATCTCCAACAAGAATCTTTTTGCAATTTTGCCTTGATATTCCACATTAATCAATTGACAGTAATGTAGAACATTACAATATGCAAAAGTAAGCAATTGGTGCTGGTTTCATAAATTTGTGAAACATGGAATACGAATATGTAAAGTCAGTATGGGTCAATATGAGTTGAGAATATTCTCAATCATGGCAATTTGTTTTTACAAATTCGAATTAGATGTTCATGATTAACTGATAGAATGATGGTATTTTTATTTTTTATTTTAAAAAGGATATCTTACCTTATCTCTTTCAACTTGTTAATTGCAGGGTGCATTACATTTATATATCTATGCCAGGGTATGGTTCTTGTCTGGCTGAAGGCCACTGGAAAACGACTGAAGCAGAAGCAGAAGCAGAAAGCGGTTGCCCGGCAAAGCATCTATGACTAGTGGGCCTATTTTACCACTTCACGAGTAATTAATTAAAAACGTCCCCAAGGCCACGACTCTATCTGTGTGTGTGTGTATACATAACCATAGTGTCTCTTTGAAAAGAGTGAAGAAGGAATGGATGCTACCCAGCTTCAATATGAATCAGAAAAAGTGCTTCTAGGGGTCCTTCATGCCACCCAACCCGAGGAAAGGAACAAGGCTAGATTTAGCCATTAAGAATCCACCAAACATTTATAGCTTTACTATCCCATGCCATATCCGGAAGAACAAGCAGAATCTCTTCCCCTGTATGTAAACGAGCAGTTTCTTAAATACCGAAAAAGAAAACCATTTTTAAAAGATCATTACCCTATCACCACCACCATAACCACCACCACCACCACCACCAACAGTTAATCTCAATGAGAAACAAAAATACATTTTTTTTATAATTGCTTCCACTTTCCAATAGTCCCCTTCTCTTATTTTTCCAATCACAAGTTCACGACAACAACTCATGCACAATTTGACCTTATCAGGAGTTCTCTAAACATGCCCCCCATGACCCACCATTTATTAATGGATTCTCTACTGGAATAAATTTAATCCCATTTTGCATCCAAAGATGGGTTTCCTTGGCATACAGTAGTTGCATTGACAAGAGTACATCAAATCTTTAATAAGCAACGTGAAAATTATATTCATATAAAATTTATTTATAATATATTTGATACAAGATATATTTAATTTTTTAAATTTTTATATTAATTATTTTATGTTTTATATTTATTTTTTAATATTATAATATAATAAAAAATTTATATTAAATATTTTAAATTTTTTTTATTTTATATTAAAAATATAATATAAATATATTTTAATTAAAATTTTTATACGGTAGAATTTAAATAACCAGATTATTACAAAGATTTTCTGCTGGCAATGTCACATCCAATAATGATATGATCGATTGTTTGGCCCTTGATTTTATGAGAGCTACAACCACATTTAAGGGATGATCTGAGTTTGATGAGTAGAGTTGCATTCTTATGTCATTGACCTAACTTTAACCATTAGGGTTTCTGACTAATACCCAATTTCTTATATGCATAAACGGGGAACCACATTCATGAACTTAGCTTCCAATTTGTAGATCAAAATTTTTGGTCTCTTCTACTAATCTCTCTTGCATTTGCTTTCGCGTTCTCAAAATATCTCTTGAAATCGCTTTTGCTTTTCTGGCATTTGGTGATATAATTCAACTTGTCGTGCAAAATTTCTATGGATTAGATGATTGAAGTAAAGACTTAAAGTTCCAAAACACCCAAAAGTGCTTAATGTGTCATGTATATGCGTGGTTGCTTAGTCATGCAAAAGCAGTAAGTTGATTCTAAGACTAATAAGCACTTCTAACCACAGATCATCGAAGTGCAGCAGCAGCAGCCAAAGCACACACATGAGGCAGCTGTACTAACTCAATAATTCACAGTTATATTTGTATATCATGCTGAAATGATTTCACCTTTGATTTATTATTTATTATTTATTTTAATTTTTCACTATCCAACTGCTGCTTGTACTAACTAGCCCGGAAAGTGCTTCTGAATATGCTCCTCGATTTTATTTATTTATTTATTCACAATTAGATTTACTTAAGCTTGTCAATTTTGGAGTGAACACGACAAACCAGCTGAAAGCACGCATGCGGTTAGTTGCTTAATTGATTAATTAATTAGTTATGTATAATCTACTTAGGATGAATAAATTCAAATTGAAATAATTTAAATTGATAATCTTAAATTAATTTAAAAATAATAATTCCAGGTTTGATAATTGTTAATTTGTATTAAATTAGATTATTTTTTATTATTCATTTGATTTAAATCAAAATTAATAATTTAAAATTAATTTTATTTTGAATTCAGACCAATGCAATTTGTTCACCCCAAGTCTACTCCATCCCCCAACATCTCGACACGTTAAGCTTTTCATGCAGCAATATATTCAACAATTAATTAATTAAATGAACCAATTATTTACTTAATCAATCTGTTGACCACTGTCAATGATGTAATCAATTAATTAGTCCTAATTAATTAATTGATTGTTCACGTGGTATCATATGAATTACAATGCTTTAACGTCACTGCGTGCGTTTTTTGCAGTGGCAGTAGTAGTAGTAGTAGATGATTACTCTTCATATAATAAGCAAATCACAGCCGTTGAAATGCATACAGGTCATTTATTATTTAAATTATTAACCATCAATTCTATTTCGTATATTATACTATTAATTGTCCTTCAAACATTTTTCTTTATAAACAGAAAACAACACTTCGCAAGTACTAATTCGTCTTAATTAATTTTTAAAATTAAAGTCTTAATATAATTTATAGATTAATTAATTTATTAAACTAATTATAATAAATAACATGTGTGTGCGGGGGTGGTTAAGGGGGTAATCACATTTGGATTCCTTCTAAATTTTTTTATTTTTAATTTTTAATAAAATTTTAACACAATAAAATTAAAATTATTTATTATTAATTATATTATAAATTAATATTTAATTAAATTAAAAATAAAAAAATAATAAAAGTGAATGCGTCGGAGAAGACATGCATTAAAAGAGTTCCCGATCTCTGTATCGGAATTCGTTTGATTTGTGGACACAGGAACCGTTCAATAAACAATGAAGAGTTTTAAAATTACAACACAATATGCTGCTGGTAGATTAATCGTATGCAAATACGTCACTCCCTTTTCCCTTAGATGTCTCTCCACCTCCCGCTCGGTCAAAAGGGAAAGAAATCCAAAAGCGATAAGCCCTACCACTAACAAACAAATTGACATCCAATGAATAATAATACTCGGACGTAAATTATAATTCCCATTAAAAATTAAAAAAAAAATTATTAATTTATTTACTCTAAACTTGAGTGACCAATTGACAAAATTCCAACATTACGAGCGTTAGAAACGGCCAATATACAGACAATGTAACATTTAATTTCTTATACAAAAAGTTAAAATATAATTTGAAATAGTAAATATAAAATTTACGATAATTTATAAAAATATTTTAAAATATAAAATAAAAAATTTAAAATATTTATCGTAGAATTTAAAATATATATTAAAAATATTTAAAATATAATTGTAGATGGATAGACTGATATCACAGTTTATAATTCTATCTCATGGGCAAAACTTTTTGGTTTTCAGCAAGCATTGCATGCACAATTTCCATAGCTTTTTGCATGGTACCCTCAATCAATGTCCATTTCAAATTCTCATCACTAAATTATTTTCCATACTGTTCAACATTAAATGCCATGGAAGGCCGACGACGGAAATCAAACGTCCTAAAAACAATAACAAGAAAAATAAATGAATCCCATATTAGTTTAAAATTAAAAATAAAAAAATAAATTGGCTAGATGCTTTGTTAGTGAGTATTCGAGATGAGGTAAGGGTGCACATCAGCACCGAGCAACATTCACACCTGTGATTTAACACAAAAGTTCATCACATTTTTTATGTAAATGTGATCTAGTACTATTTGTTGACCTTAAAACACCAACATAATTCGATAATTTAAAGGAAAAATATTATATCTTTTTTGATCATATGATAGTATAGAAAATCTTGATTGGTGATAAGTGATGTTAGAATTGAATTATAAATTAAATAAAAATAATAAATTAGTATTAATCCTTCTATAATCACTTACTAAAATTAGAGATATATAATAACATTTATTCCTAAATATTTACGTTCTTATAAATATAATTATAATTACAATTATTTATAGTAAATAAATTCTATATTTCTATTGACATAATTGAAATGTTCTTTATCCTTAAATTACATAATATGAAAATTTTTATAATCAAAACTCGAGTTATTTTTAAATAATTTTACTTTTGTCATGATTTAAAAATATAAAAAACAAATGTCAACTTTAAATAAAAATAATTAAATTTTTTAAGTAATATTTAATAATTTCATCGCACAAGACCTCAATCTCAAATAAAAGTGTTAGAGTTAGGGATTTGTATGATAAAAATAGAAAAATTATGTTCTAATTTGTAAAAATGTAAAACTGTAGGGAGCCAAATTATAATTCTACTACCCGAATATGCCGAGGGAAAATGTTTGGGTTTAAAACCCGTCACATCGGATCAGCAAGAACTGGGTTATAATTAGAAATAAAAAATAAATGTATTTTGAAGCATGAATAAAAACAATAATAGTTCCGAAGTGGGTTGCCAATTATCGTCATAAATGACGCAAATCAGCGGGAGGAACAATTTAAGTCAACCGTGATCGTCTATGTGGCACACGTTCACTCAACTTTATTTTAATATCATAAACCTGCCCACATGCCATCGATAATATTCACCAACAATTCCTATAAATGCAAGCCATTTCCATGTTCGTTTCTCATTACACAACATAACATCTCTGCCAGCTTGTTCTTTTTTTCGTTATATTCTGGAACCAGTTCTGGAGAAACCCTTTTGGAAACAAGCAAGGGGAAAGCCGAAATAGAAGTGTTTTCAGAATCTCAGCGTTATTTGCTTCTGCTTCGAATATGGGTGGAGAAAGAAAAGGCAGTGAGGTTAAGAAAAAAGGTAACGGGTCTTTTCGATCCATTTTCATGCATGCCGATGGTGTGGATAAGTTTTTGATGGCTTTGGGGTTCATCGGAGCTGTTGGTGATGGGTTCACTACACCTATAGTTTTGTTTGTGACCAGCAAGTTGATGAACAATATTGGCGATGCATCTACTGTTACAGTAGATATGTTCACACATAATATTAACAAGGTTTTTCTTTTTCACTTTCTTACCTTTCTTGCTCATTCATTCATGGAAAGAAGTTAACCGTGGTGTCATTCCCTGGGTGACAGAATGCAGTGGTTTTGTTGTACTTGGCCTGTGGAGGATGGGTTGCATGTTTCCTAGGTGGGTTTCAAGATTTTCTTTTGAGTTCAATTTTCAGAAATTCATTAAGGTTGATATATTATATGGAAATTTGTTAATAGTTTTTTTTTATTTTATTTTATTTTTTTTTGCGAAATTTAGAGGGATATTGCTGGACAAGAACAGGTGAAAGACAAGCAACAAGAATGAGAGCAAGATATTTGAAAGCTGTTCTAAGACAAGAAGTGGGATACTTTGATTTGAATGTCACAAGCACCGCAGAAGTTATCACAAGTGTTTCTAATGATAGTCTTGTGATTCAAGATGTTATTGGTGAAAAGGTTAGTTATCAATCTGATCACAAAAAATTGTTTTTCTCTTTTACAAGGAAGTGCTTTTTTATTCTTTGTAGAAAGGAAAGTAAGTTACTTAAATTTTTAATTTTGAAAGTAATATCATCAATTCTTTGTCCATGAAGTAACCATGTATGAATTTTTGACAGCTTCCAAACTTTTTGATGAATGCTTCTTTATTCTTCGGCTGCTACCTAGTAGGATTCCTGATGTTATGGAAGCTAGCTATTGTTGGATCCCCTTTTGTTGTGCTATTGATAATTCCTGGACTGATGTATGGAAGAACTTTGATGTCATTAGCGAGGAAGATGAGAGAAGAGTACAATAAGGCTGGTACAATTGCAGAACAAGCAATTTCTTCTATAAGAACTGTTTATGCATTTGTTGGTGAAAGCAAAACCATCAATGAATTCTCTTCAGCCTTACAAGGTTCAGTCAAGTTAGGGTTAACGCAGGGCTTGGCTAAAGGTTTGGCTATTGGTAGCAATGGAATTACATTTGCTATTTGGTCTTTTATGTGTTATTATGGTAGCAGATTGGTCATGTATCATGGAGCTCAAGGAGGGACTGTTTTTGCAGTCGGCGCCTCCATTGCCGTGGGTGGCTTGTAAGTTCCTGTAAACATTCTTAGATATTGTTAATGATTTCTCTATTTTTGCTGTTAAATTTCGTCGAAAGACCATTAATGAGCGATTATAATTATAATTATTTTGGTTAATCAGGGCATTAGGAGCTGGCTTGTCAAACTTGAAGTACTTTTCAGAAGCAATGTCAGCAGGAGAACGTATAGCAGAGGTCATAAAAAGAGTACCCAAGATTGATTCAGATAACATGGAAGGTGATATCCTGGAAAATGTTTCAGGTGAAGTTGAATTCAGCCATGTTGAATTTGCCTACCCATCAAGGCCTGAAACCATAATCTTCAAGGATTTTTGCCTAAAAGTTCCATCAGGAAAAACAGTAGCCTTAGTGGGTGGTAGTGGATCGGGAAAATCAACGGTAATATCATTATTACAGAGGTTTTATGATCCACTTGGGGGAGAAATTCTTCTTGATGAAGTTCCTGTTAACAAGTTACAGCTCAAATGGCTGAGATCACAAATGGGTTTGGTGAGTCAAGAGCCAGCACTATTTGCCACAACAATAAAAGAAAACATACTGTTTGGCAAGGAAGATGCCACCATTGATGAGGTCATTGAAGCAGCCAAAGCTTCCAATGCTCATAATTTCATCTCTCAGTTGCCTCAGCAATATGATACCCAGGTTAGTTCTGCTTGTTGCTTAGCTAGCGAGACAAATTATTAAAAATAAAACAGCATCTTCAAGATTTCCTGCAACATATAATAATATGCTTGTCTTATCCAAGTTGCCATGTCAATGCCTTATTGTTTATTAATTATATTTTTATTAAAATAAAACTTAGTGTTGTCAATTTTGGTTAGTAGTGATCTGTTCCCTCACGGCTTTTATTCCTTTAAATAATGTTCCTGCACCCATAGTTTTACTTTCTTAAAGTGAGCACCCATATGTTCACTGTCCATGTTCTTCAAAATTGTATATTATATTTAATTGCTGAATAAATTCTGTGCAATTGATGTGATATAATATAATTATATGCAAACAGGTGGGAGAGAGAGGAGTTCAAATGTCAGGGGGGCAAAAGCAAAGAATAGCAATTGCACGAGCAATAATCAAAGCACCAAGAATTCTTCTCTTAGACGAAGCCACTAGTGCTTTAGACTCGGAATCCGAACGTGTTGTGCAGGAAGCTCTAGACAAAGCCGCCGTCGGACGGACCACCATTATCATCGCTCACCGTCTCTCCACCATTCGCAATGCTGACATCATCACCGTCGTCCAAAACGGCCAAGTTATGGAAACAGGATCACATGACGAGTTGATACAAGACGAAAATGGAATGTACACTACACTTGTTCGTCTTCAACAAACTGAGAAAGAAAAAACAAACCCAGAAGAGATCAGTCCAAATGGCTTGTCTTCTATGTTAAACGTGGATATAAATAATACCAGCAGCCGTAGACTTTCTCTTGTAAGTCGTTCAAGTTCTGCCAATTCTTTTGCTCAAGGAAGTGCTTCGTTTGCTGGAGATCAAAGAGAAAGCAATGGGGAGGATAATAAGAAATTGCTTGTACCATCGTTCAGGAGATTGTTGGCATTGAATTTACCAGAATGGAAACAAGCAAGTTTGGGATGTTTCAGTGCAGTATTGTTCGGTGCAGTGCAGCCAATTTACGCTTTTGCCATGGGGTCTATGATATCGGTATATTTCTTAAAAGATCACAATGAGATTAAAGAGAAGACAAAAATATATGCTTTGTGTTTCTTCGGGCTTTCGATATTTTCTTTGCTGGTTAACGTTTGTCAGCATTACAATTTTGCTTACATGGGTGAGTACTTGACAAAAAGGATTAGAGAAAGAATGCTTTCAAAGATTCTCACTTTTGAGGTTGGATGGTTTGATCAAGATGAGAATTCCAGTGGTGCAATTTGTTCTAGGCTTGCAAAAGATGCCAATGTGGTATGTAATGTTCATTTTTTTGTTGAATCAAAAATTGGTTTTTCTGAAAGCAGTTATTGACTAAGCTTTTGTTTATTGGCAGGTGAGGTCTTTGGTGGGTGATCGTACAGCACTGCTTGTACAAACAATCTCTGCTGTAACCATAGCTTTCACTATGGGCTTAGTCATTGCTTGGAGGCTTGCATTGGTAATGATAGCAGTTCAGCCTATTATAATTGTGTGCTTCTATGCTAGAAGAGTACTGTTAAAAAGCATGTCAACCAAGGCGATAAAATCCCAAGATGAAAGCAGTAAACTTGCTGCCGAGGCTGTTTCCAATCTCAGAACCATCACTGCATTTTCTTCCCAAGACAGAATCCTGCAAATGCTCGAAAAAGCCCAAGAAGGCCCTCGACGAGAAAGTGTTAAGCAATCTTGGTATGCCGGTATCGGCCTAGCCTTTTCCCAGAGCCTAACATCATGCACTTGGGCATTGGACTTCTGGTATGGTGGTAGGCTCATTGCAGGTGGCTACATCAGTGCTAAAGCTCTTTTTGAGACCTTCATGATCTTAGTGAGCACGGGCAGAGTCATAGCCGATGCCGGTAGCATGACTACGGATCTCGCTAAAGGCTCGGATGCTGTGGGGTCTGTCTTCGCTATATTGGACCGATATACAAAGATTGAGCCCGAAGACCCTGAAGGTTACCGGCCTGAAAAGGTAACAGGTCATATTGAACTTCAGAATGTGCATTTTGCATACCCTGCCAGACCTGATGTGATGATTTTCAAAGGCTTCTCAATCAAAATTGAAGCCGGAAAATCAACGGCGTTGGTTGGACAAAGTGGGTCTGGAAAATCAACAATCATTGGTTTGATTGAAAGATTTTATGATCCTTTAAAAGGTACAATGAAGATTGATGGGCGAGACATAAGATCATACCACCTCAGGTCACTAAGAAGACACATTGCCCTTGTTAGCCAAGAGCCTACACTATTTGCCGGCACTATCAGAGAAAACATTACGTATGGTGCTTCAGACAAAATAGACGAATCCGAAGTCATTGAGGCTGCTAAAGCTGCCAATGCTCATGATTTCATCGCTGGACTAAACAACGGCTACGACACATGGTGCGGAGACAGGGGAGTACAATTATCCGGAGGCCAGAAGCAACGCATTGCAATTGCCCGTGCTATACTGAAAAATCCAGCGGTCTTACTACTCGATGAGGCGACAAGTGCACTTGACAGTCGGTCAGAAAAGGTGGTGCAAGATGCCATCGAACGGGTTATGGTGGGAAGAACTAGTGTTGTGGTAGCACACAGGTTAAGTACCATTCAAAACTGTGATATGATTGCTGTGTTAGATAAAGGACGCGTAGTGGAAAAAGGCACCCATCAATCTTTGTTGGCCAAGGGACCTACAGGAGCTTACTACTCCTTGGTTAGTCTCCAAAGAACTCCGCAGAACTCCACTCACACAGCTATGAACTAAATTCTAAGTAATGGGTCAAGTTGAATAGCTGCTTCTTTTCGGATTGCCATCAATAAGATGGCACTGAATGTTATAAGAACTTAAACTTTTCATCAGTAATAAGAAGAGTTTATCTTTATGATGCATAAATGTATAGAACAAGAGTGAAATCAATATATCTTGTGGGTTTTTTTTCCCTAAATTTTTAATTATCTTTATATTTTTTAATATTTTTTTTCTTTTTTATGAGTTGCACAATATCATGTAGGCTCATTCAAAATCCTTTCTTTTAAGTAGATCTTGACATGTTAGATAATTAATAATGGAACAAGATATTGATTCCTGCAGAATGAGATTTCTTTCTTTAGTTTATTTGTTTATGTTATTAGAATTTGAATTATTGCAATTTCTTTTATCATGAAAATAAGAAAGAAATCAGGTTAAACATTTTTTATTCAATTAAATAAATAAAATTGAAGGAGTAAATCCTGAACTTTGAAGATTATAATAGCTTTGATTTGATTCTCCCTGCCACATGTTTACAGAATTTTATTCAGGTTATTAACATTTGAGTTTCCAAATTTTCATTATTTCTCACAAAATTATACAATTTATTTATTTATGTCAAATAGGTGGATCAATGTTTATTAAGACAGTTAACTCCTGGACTAATACACTTAAGAGCTTTGATGCGATTGGCAAGGAAGATGAGAGAAGAGTACAATAAAGCTCGTAAAATAACTGTTCATGCATTTGTTGGTGAAGCCAAAACCATGGATGAATTCTCTTCAGCCTTACAAGGTTCGGTGAATGGCTAAAGGCCCGGCCATTGGTGGCAATGCTATTATATTTGCTGTTAGGTCTTTTAGGCTTATTACGGTAGCAATTTGGCATGCGTACCATGGTGCTCAAGGAGGAACATTTTATGTTGCCGGTTCAATGATTAGCTTTGGTGTGGCTTATATGTTCCTTAATTTTTGAATTTATATCATTCTTAGATGTTACTAATGATTAAGTCATCTTGTTTTATAACCAGATCAGTAGGATTGGTTTATCAAACTTCAAGTTCTTCTCGGAAGCAATTTCAGCTGGAGAACACAGAGGTGATCAGAAGATTCCCCAAGGGTGGCTCGGATAACTCGGAAGGTGAAATCCTGGAAAATGTTTCAGGTGAAGTTGAGTTCAGGCATGCTGAATTTGCCTACCCATCAAGGACCAAAACCCAAATTTTCAAAGATTTCTGCCTGAAGATTCCAGCAGGAAAGACTGCGGCATTCGTTGGCAGTAGTGGCTCAGGAAAATCAACTGTAATTTCATTATTACGGAGGTTTTATGACTCACTAGAAGAAGAAATCCTGCTTGCTTGATGGATTAGCCATTGACAAACTGCTGCTTCAATTGGCTAAGATCACAAATGGGTTTTGTGAGCCAAGAGCCCATATTATTTGCCACAAAAATAAAGGAAACCATACTTTTTTGGCAAGGAAGATGCCTCAACGGAAAAGATTAATGAATCAGCCAAAGTTTCGAGTGCTCATGATTTCATCTCTCAGTTGCCTCAACAGTGTGGCACCCATGTCTGGTTTGCAGTGTACTTACTAATCATCTGTAGGATTATTATTATTATTAATAGCCTTCAAAGGTTCCTTAAATTTGTGCTGCTTCAAGTAGTTGTGCTGACGTTCTTAAAATGCAAATGCACCTACGTTATTCATGTTCATCCCAACAGTCATTTATAAATTATTGAAAATTTGATATTCATAGATTTTTCGTTCTTTCTTCTGACTTACTTATTATCAAATGATTAATTACAACTCATGAAGATTGGAAATCTTCAGTCCCATCAATGATGTGCTTTATTCTTTCTCTTGCAGGTTAATTCAATTAATTAATTATTAGCTATGATCAACTACATAAACAAATATATATATAGATACATATATATATATAT